>APFE030544670.1:0-13851 GCA_000404065.3 Pinus taeda | reverse complement strand
TGTGAAAAAGAGTGTTTTCATATGGAAATTCATCATGCTTACCGATGGCTCACACCATGCTAGGATGTCCCATAAATTACTTTTTATATACATTGGGCTTATAATATTAATAACTTGGGTTTAATATTAAACACTCGCATTTGTAATTAGGTTGATTTTTTAGTATTAATCCCTTTGGTTTATAATATGAGTTAGTGGGCTTTATTAATCTTTCTTAATCCAAGGGTTGATATTCATAAGACTTAATATTATTGGAAGTCTTTATAATATTAATATTCCTTGAGTTTATTAATCTCTTCACTTTGTTAAACCGTTGGGTATATAATCCATAGGGCTTATAATAGTAACGTGAGGTGGATCTAACGTGGGTAAATTGTTCATTAAAGCTGTTAGTTTAGAAAGCTAGGATTTAATTAATTAATGCATGTTTCCCGTAGTTTTTATTAGAGAATGATAATTATTGTAAATAGGAGAAGATTTGAGAGGGTTATGGATTAGTTAGCTCTTATCTAGGGATAAGGGATTGGGTGAAAGATGTTAGGGATCATGAGAGATATTTTGGGAGTTTGTTGAAGCTATAGAATCTATTTTGGTTCAGATCCATTTGTAGAAATTGAAATGAGCCTATCAGGCATGTTAGATATAGAAGAGTGTGAATAGGCATGTTAGATATAGAAGAGTGTGAATAACTATAAGAAATGACAGATCAATCACAGAAACTATAATTCTCTGGTAAATATTTTATGTTTTAAGGAATTATTTCTAAATTTATATGTATACCAATTACTTCATTTCATCTATGGTTTGTGAGCCCATGTTAATGAGTGTAGGCATATGGTTAGATGTTAATTTTACATGCATCAAATTTTCGTATCAGAGCATGGCTCTTTATTCCTGATGCGATTTGAATTTGTGGAGGCCAACTGCGCTGTAATGCAGTCCAAAGGACTAACGGAGGACACGACTGAGCTGGTATAAAGCACGAGACTTGACAGGACAGGACTACCGTCTTGGAAACTAGGCTGGAGAAAGAGGAATTGACGGCAGCTTGTCGAGGCTTGCAGCGTTAATTATGAGTAGTTTAGTAAATTGCTAACGTTCAGGATTAGTGATGCTAGAGTTATTACAGATATTCTGAAGTTTCATTGCATTCCATGGCGTTCACGACGGTTGAAAAGATGCCGACTATTGTATTGTAATATACAGCAAATAGTGGCATGGGTTGAACCAACGATCTAGAGTAAAGACAAGCTTTTAATACAGTGTCTATCTAGGAAGTTTTTGTTTTCTTTTATTTCCATTGATGTACATAGCTATATACTGAACCTGAAAATGGAGGCGATGTAAGGATTCCCCAATGGCAAATGGTAATTAGAAAGACGGTCTCAACATCTGATCAACTATGGCGGTGTCTTTGAAGAAATTAGTGGGTCACCACATGAAGTCAAAGTTGAATAACGCAGTGCAAGCATGGTTTATAATACTCTGGCCGAAGGAATATTTTTATGAATCTTCATAGTTTCACACAGTGGTCCACTTAACTGTAGACGTTTGTAATGCATGAAAAATCGTGAGTGGGAAGAGAAATAGCAGTAATTTATTCGAAGGAGTCTTTTATTTTATAAATACAACTTAATTTTATTAAGGAAAGTAAAAGGTTTAGTGGAATATTAAAAAGTCTCGATTTTTCAAAGTTTAAGTATTTTTGATTAATAATACTTATGGTAATTAATTGCTCCATATTTGAAAGTCTAGGTTTCAAGAGAAATGTAAAGTGTTGAATTCAAATCCATGGCCAAAATCAAGTCAAGAGCCACGTAATTGACAGAGTGGAGAGAAAGTTCGAGGGAAGGAAGTGTCATGCTGAGTTCAAGTGGGGCTATAGAAAAAGGTAAAGGTTGTAGAGTTTGAGTCAAGAGTCATGTACACCTTTATTTATTTATTGATGTAAAAGTATGGAGTGAAAAGGAAATTAAGAGTTATAGAGTTAAGTCAAAAAGTTTGAGAATTTGAATGTAATGGGTTCATGATTTTAGTTGGGGTTTGTAGAAAAAATGAGCAAGAAGCGTTGAAAAAGAGGCTTTAAGTGAATTGAATTATTTACCAAGTTCACATGATATAATTTGGAAAAGTGATTAAGCAACAAGCTATAGTGAACAAGGTGAAGTTCACTACAGAAGTACATTCTAGGAAAAAGCTATGTGATGAAGAGAAATATATTGATGAATTAAAGGTACAGGTTGCATGTTGCTAGAGATATGACAAAGATAAAGACACAGATGCATAATAAAGCGAATAATTAAATGGCTAATTAAACAATTGATGGAAAGACAACAAAAGCATAAACTGAAAATTTTGGAAACATAGAAACTAGACACAAATGAATATATTTGTGAACGAGAGGAATTTGTTGCTTGGTGACAAAGATGATGAAATGAAACGTGGCTTCGATATTGTTCAGAAGACTAGCTTGAAGACCTAAAGACAGATTCATTGTCAAACCTCATGCTTTTAAATCTGACCATTAGTCTGTGGGTGCATTATATGTTATTGAACAACAAATTGATACAAAAATGAAGCAAGTTGCTCATGAATTGGAAAATCATGGGCCAAATGTCAACATGCAAGATATTGCAGCGAAATTAACGTTCTTGGAAGAATGGTTGGACAATCCAAAGTGAGAGTGTTACAAGAGACCTTCAAATCAAGAAGTTGGGCACAACAAAAGCCTAGAGATCAACAATAAAGTTCAACAAACAAACAATAATGTACACCAACAAGAAGACAAATAAAATATTGAAATTGAAAAAATGAAGAAGGTGATGTTGAAAGAATCTTAGAAGATGTCCATTGAACAAAGAAAAATCAAGGATAGCAACAAGATACATGTGACTGCACAACTATACATGACCAAAAAGGCACAACTATACATGAAAAAAAGGCAAGACAACTACAACATAAAGTTTGGAAGCCTCGAAGATGAAAGAAGATAACCAAAGAACATCAACAATATGACAAAGTAATTGATCAAAGATAGACCGAAGTTTGGGATCTCGGACGATTTTTATCAGCTATTGAAAATTAATAGTTGGGAGCCCGTGATTTTCTTCTTCTTATGAAATGTGATGCAAGTGCATCTAAGGTGGGTCATTTTTTAATTAAAGGAGTTAAATTAAGAAATTTAGGATTTAATTAATTAATGCATTTTTCTTATAGTTTTTATGAGGGAATGATAATTATTGTAAATAGGAAAAGATTGAGAGTATTGTGGAATGTTTGAGAGGATTATGGATTAGTTAGCTCTTAACTAGGGATAAAAGGATTGGATGAGAGATGTTAGGTATCATGAGAGATATTTTGGGAGTTTGTTGAGGCTCTAGAACCTATTTTGGTTAAGATAAATTGAGGTGAGCCTATGAGGCATGTAAGATGTAGAAAAGTGTGAGTGAGTGTGAGAAATGAGAGGCCAACCATTGGACCTATAGTTCTCCTGTAAATATTTTATGTTTTAATGAATTATTCGTGAATTTATGTGTATATCTATCATGTCATTTTCAATTTTGGCTTGTGAACTAATATTAATAAGAGAAGGCCTATGTAAGATGTTAATTTTACCATTTATTATACTATTATTGTAAATAATATCTTTAACAATAATGAATTAATCACATTTTAAGATTAATTTCTTCAATTCTCTTTATTATATTTTATTATTCTTAGTATAATTAATTTTTATAAAATTATTTCTAATTATTATATTTATTAATTTCCATTCAATCAGTAACATTGACATCTATTTCTTTATTTTTCAGCCAATTCTTTTAAATAAATAAATAATTAATATATAATATATGTATTAAAAAATTATTAAAAAATTAGTAATTAGATTTTAATTTTCTTTATAGGTGTTCTTCATTTTTTATATTTAATTATAAAAATTTCCTGGTTAATTAAAAAAAAACTTCCTCACCCTTTCTTTCAAGAAATTTAAAAACACTTTTCAACCTAAATTATATTTAAAAAAGACAAATACTATAATATCATATTAACACATTTTTCTGTTTTATATTTTTCTTCGCTAATATTAGTAAATATTAAACCATTAACGAATTATGATATTTTTTTTTTTTATCGCAAATAAAAAATAACAAACATTACACCTACCATTTTAGTTAAAGTTATGAACTGTTTGGTCGAATAAGGTTTCATTTTCTATACACATAGCTTCTGAAAATATCGAGTAAATATAAATTTGTACCATTTTAACTAAAATCTAATAATACTAAATCTTGTGTGGCAGTTAAATTTTATCTGTGGAAAGTTTAATGATAGAAGTTCATTTTCCAAGTAATATATTTATAGAAGAGATAAAGAGCTTTTAAGAAGCAGTTTATTTGTTTCTCAATGGAAAAACTATATAGGTTATCAGTTTACTTTTATGGCATGAATAAGCATTTCTGAAAACACCAAAAGTCTCCACTCATTTTAAATTAAAAAAATGTTAATTTGGAAGTTTACAAAATTGTTTATATATAAATTAATAATAGAGATAATTGATTGTGGATGATAGATGTATGGTTAACGTTTACTGAGACCAAACATTGCGATCTATCGATCCTAGAAACAAAATTATTTTATTTTGGTTTAAGATTTTATTATTATAGGTTATTATTTATTATGCAGATTGACTTAAAAGTGATATGAAACTATTATTTCTTTAAAAAATAGATTTTTGCTCCCACCAAACACTTCTTAATCGTAAACATTTAAAATATTCTTTTTACTAATTTAACATTAATAATTTTATTATCAACATCAATCACTTTTAATTATATTAAATTATATATTAATTTTATTATAGTGAATAACATAGTGTAAATTTTTAAATTATATTAAAGGATTAGTTATTAAAAACTAGAGTGCAACTATAAAAAGGTCTATTGATCCAAAAGTTCATTTTTATTATTATTTTTTTTCAGAGTGTAAATCGAACATTACATTACCCTGCACTAACCAAACAGAAAAATATTACAAGTTTGCTTGATAATGATGTTAACACGTATTTACAAATTTCCAAACATTATATTTTTATTTGAATATAGTATATATAATTTTGATACTAATGAGGTGGATAAGGAATGGTTGTTAATCAAATTGTAGTTTTGAATATTCATGTAAATTCATAGCGCTGAAATAGGTTTAAATTCATAATTTGTGATGGCAATCGAATAAGATTAACCGGGGATATGATTACCCAGCCGTGTCCCACGCTGCGAATGGTGTGTACCAATTATAACTCCTACAGGGTTCGAAAATTTCTTTACGACCGGTCGTTTGCCATTTTCGTCCAATGATATTTCAGGCGCTATAAAAACGATCAAATATTTGCTGAGGTGAAATACAACCAAATTTATATACACTACTGAATAACAAATAAAATCAATGAAAAACATAGACCTGTGTTGAGAATTGTTCCACCGAGAGATTTTTAAAGTTGCAAAAGTTCTCTGCCGAGCCAAATCCCTGAAACTCGAAAAAGCCTAATGTATAAATGGATGAAAGTTTGAGAAAAAAATTGTATTATAGTATATAGACCCGAGTTGCTAGAAGGTACAATCTCCTAGAGGCACTATGCTTGTACTATAGACATTTTCAGAAATATTTATTGGAAATACTCATTCTTTCCGTTTTGGGCATTGAAATTTCCAAGTAAATCACAATTCTGTAATGTGTAGTTGTTTGAAGAATGCCTAGATTGTTTTTTGTTGGGAAAATAATTGAAATTCTTACAAAATTTTAATAACATCTGGCCAATTTTTTTGCAAATTAGATTTTAAAGCATAAATGCCCATAAATTTTTGATAATAATAAATGCATTTTTACTTTCAAATTTACTAATTAATTTATATAAATATATGCCTTCAAGAAGAAATTGGTGCTCAGTAGGCAACGCCTTTTAACAATCTCTCCCGTAGATATTAAAGGATAAATTATTTTTTGACGTTTGTTGTTTGTGGTATGTCATGTCACATGAAACAAATCAGAACGCCGCCATTCTCTGTATTTGTTCTCTCGTGTTACAGGTGCACAGATTATGCGTGCTTACAGTAAACAAAACGAATCAGCCGCAGTCAGTGGCCTCATGTACAAGTCCCTCTCTTATTCCTCTCGTGCTTCGCATCTATGGTACACAGTTACCTCTGTTCATGAAAAAGCAAGAGCTTTAGGTGTGCTTACGTACGCAAATCAAGTCAACGCTAGTAAATGGGTTCACATATATGGGATGGCATTTGACATATATGGGATCAAATTTGATTGGCAAATGGTATACCTTATAGGTTTCATGAAATTTCATTGGCAAATGGTAATACTTTATAGGCTATTGGGTGATTTGGCGTCAAATACAGTTTAAAAGAAAATTTCAAAAATGTCAACTATTCAAAAAAAATTTAGAAAATAATCAGAAACAATAAAAGTTACAGAAACCTTCAAATTTAATGGGGTGGTCAAGCTTTGAAACTCTTACCTACTCCCTATATTTGTTCTGCGGTGCTGACCTTGCACATGCACACTGCACAACTATATAGTTGATGGAAAAAACTAAATAGCCAGTTTATTTTAAAAATATTTAATTAACTAATTTTAATAAATTAATTATTAATTATTATTATTATTTTAAATTATTATTATTAATTATTAAAATAATTAATTATATGGTATAGATTAATATTTTTTTTAATTTAATTAAAGAGTAAATACCAATTTAATTTTATATTAATTAAAAATATTTAACAAAAGATTATGAAGAATACTCATTAAATATTATCAATTAATTAAAACTTTAAAATGTCAAAAGACATAAAATGCTCAAATGCACACCAAAGTCATTGATATAATCTGATTGAAATTCGAATGATCATATTGAATTAAGTTTGGATACTTTCTAATATCTTATAAAAATATAAATATATATATATAATAATAATATTATAATATTATATATATTATATATTATTATATAAAACAATAAAATAGACATGAATGTTATTTTAATTTCTGTTAAATAATTTGGCTTGGACTATCAGCTAAAGCGCTTATCTTTGGTTAGGAGTGAAAGCTTACTCTCATATATAGACAACCAACCCTTAATTCCACGTGGCTTGGTTTTTCTTGAATACAAGTTATGAATCAATCTTCATTTGCTATACTAATCGGTGATATTTATCTCTAATGTTGCTTTTAAAATTAAATTAGGATAGGTTTCCCATAATTTTGAAGTATGTTCTTGTTAAATAATATAGGTCTTTAGTACCCCTAAAATTGTGTGTATTTGGGAAAGAGTTCATCTTGCTCTTACACTGAAAAAAAGTAATGCAATATCCAAAGCATTAAACAAAAGCTAAACATGTTTGACTAATTGATCATTGTATTAGGTTGATTTTTTTAATTAAACTAAACAAATAAAAATTAAATGGTTAAACAATTTATTATCAGCAAATGTTTTGTGAAAATTACATAAAACCAAACCTTGTTCTGAGTTTGTTGTTTACAAAAATATTAACTTTTACGTTAAAATATAAATTACAAACATTTGGTTTGTTTTTTTATATAATTTTATTGAAATAATTATTAAAACCATAATTATGGTTGTTTCAATAATACGGATATAAATTTCACTGAAGTTTTTAAATAAATTAGGGTTTTATATAATGCTTAAATTTAAATCAATTTTGTCTTTTTTCCAAGAGTGTTCCGAATGAAAAGTTTTTCATTTTTTAATATCATATATATATTTCTTTTAAATTTTAATTTCAAAGCATGTGAATTAGTTTTTTCCGTGACATTATTTTTCTTAAGACTATATGTTTGTCTTTAATATTTTCTATGTTTCTTTGTTTATCTTGCAGTTGACCCATCACAACATCATTCTTCTTGAGACTTATTTTCTATTTTATCAAATTTCTTCTTCAAATTTTCTTTAGGCTTTTTCGTATGAGCGGTTGAGGTCAATTACATGGGGACATCATCTTCGTTATCTACAAGAGGGCATCATTGTATTGATGTATAGTTTATTTCGTTACTACAATTCAAATAATATGCAATAATTGATTCCTCTTTTTGGTTGTTTTAAGCATCCATGATCATGAATAAAATATCTTCCTTGGGACTTGATTTATTGTTCACATATTCATAGTCCTCCTTTTTCTAAGAAAAATTGTTCTTACTCTTTCCTTAATTGATCATAGTTCCTTTGATCTCCCTCTTTTTGGTTGTTTTCAACATCCATGACCATGAAGAAAATATCTTCCTTGGGACTTCATGTATTGTTCACATATTCATAGTCCTTTGTTTTGTAAGAAAACATCTTTTTACTCTTTCCTTAATTGGTCATAGTTCCTTTGATCTCCCTTAGATCTTCGTTCCAGTAGTTAATTGCTTATGAAGGAACCTACTCCCATTCCAATTTTTAGACTAAATATTACACTAACAGGGGGGTGAATCAGTAGAATGGTAAGTTTAACATCTCAAAAACAATTTAATCAATAACTAAATATATAGGAGTGCATCAGTGAATAACTTACATCATAATATCGAATAAAAGGCATTACATCAACACATGAGAACACCATCTTTTACATGGAAACCTTTGCGTGAGAAAAACCAAAATATTATTATCTTCAATATTCAACATTCAATTTCAATGTTTACTCGCACCAACTAGAATGAGATACCTATCCCCTCAAAAATTTAAGCACTCACTTGTTTTAGGCTACAAATTGACTAAGCCACCAACCTCTAAATGGTGTGAGAAATAACCTCGTTAATGTAGGTCAACCACTGATGACTGAGGCACAACGCTATGATGATGTAGGAAACAAGGTAATTGAGGCACCAACCTCTAAATAATGTAGGTAGCAACCTGGTTGAGGCACAAAGCTATGATGATGTAAGAAATAACATCATTCAGGAACCAACCTCTTATGGATGTACACACCTCTATCAGAAACTAGGGCACAGTGCTTCAAAATTTTAAGACTAGATCTACATGCACCAAAACAAATAGACCTCTTTGCAAAATAACCATACCAATATTTGATCTTAGAGTTTTGTGATCCATATTAATTTTTGAAGCTTACTTTTGGATTTAACTACACCATCATTATTTGTTGCTAAAATTTTTGAACCCTCTCATGTGCTTCATCCTTAGGACCAAGATTAAAATATGATCTATCCTTAGGGTTAAATAGTTGTTATGCCGACTACAATAACCCCAAAATTTGACTCCCTTCAAAATTTTGGAGCCCCCCTCCTTATTGTACTTTACCTCTTTGTCTACACCTTCACAAAGTTTTATAGCATTCTATCAAGCAAGGTTTTCCTCAATCGCCTAAGAAAATTTTAGGTTACAAAGTTCAACCTTAACTTTGTCTCAACATCAAAATCCAAATTTGTAAGGCTTACCTTTAAATGTAAAGTTATGACCCACGACTTCTTTCAAGAACACCTAATTTACCCAAGTCATTGACTCATACATCTGCGAGATCGCACAAGTCTTAACGTTTAAAAATTAGTGACCTCGATACCTCGTGACCTTGTGACTATGACCAACCACTATTCTTAGGTCACAAGGTCACATAGTTTCACTTCTATTGACCTTTTATGTTGTAACCATGCTATGTTGTGACCTTGTGACCTTAAGAACATTAAGCTCTTTAGTCGCTAGGCTATGACCTATTAGAGATCATGATCAATGATCTTCCCTAATCTCTGACTGTCTGACCTCCAAAATCCTACACATGTGATCATTTTATATCTTAACCCCTCACTCATTTGTCACTGATCGACTTATTTGAGTGGTCAAGGCATGTAGACTTGGTGACCTTGAAGGTGTGTTAGTCCTCTCCTAGTAATCACCTCTTCGCCTTCCCTATAATCATTTTTCATTGCAATGTCTCTTCCTCTTCCCTTAATACCCTATATTTTCCTTTGAACTAGGATTTACTCACCTCCATGAGCCATTTCCAAGCCCAAATTCACCCTAAAGCCTTTTGAAACTCCATTCATCTCCTCAATTGTGCATTTAACCCCCTTGTTCCTCATTTCAAGTATATATCCTCATTAGGTGATCTTCCCTTGATCTTTTGTAGTCCCATACACTTACCACTCACCATAAAATTAGTGTTTCCCTCCTAAGTCATCACTTAGATGCTTCAATTGTTGAGAAATAGCAAGTCACACTCCCAAAAATCATGATAACCCCCATCACATGACCTGGTGACGTAATCGGCCCATTAAATAATGAAACCTAAACTTATTCCCATCTCAATGCCAAGACGATTGGCTTGTAGAGTTACACAATGAGTCTAGGTGATATGATATAACCTTGTGACCATACGAATGTATGACCTTCTATTCTTGTGACCACTTAATCTTGAAAAACTATGACTTGCGACCTTTTTCATCTTCAAAGCCACAGGTCATGAAGTCACTATTCTAATCTTTTTTTGATTACGGACCCCTTAACTCTTGCAACCCTATGACCTTCTCTTAAACAAGTTCGAGACTCAGGATTGTTTTCCCTACCCATCACCTTTGGAAGCCTATTTCATTATCACTGCTTTGGTTACTATTATTTATGTCGGTGTTTTCATCTTCAGATTTCTTGCTTTAAATGTTATGTGACATCTATTTGGATTATATTCCAATATCATCTTTCTCTTGGGACATGACACCTTAGATGGTTAAGATTTCCTGCAAAAGTGTAGAGAGAAACATTGAATAAATCCTACAAGGTCCACGACCACAACTAATATGTAAGGACATCACATCCAATATCAACTAAACTATGAAGCTCTCATGGTTCAACATCTATTCAGAGTTCTGAAAGAGATATATTCCACAGGACAAGAAGGCCTTCAAATTATACTTCAATGTCAATAACTCTTGGCTCCAAAAAGTAGCCAATAATCCACCAGTATTCCCATATAAAAAAACCATTGAATTGATGCTAAAGAACATTGATACAGACCAATGGGTTATAAGTATTCACATAAGTGAAGATTTCACTTCTTTCACTGCTAACCATATTTCCACCTATTGAAAGCTACCATAGAGGGAAGAGTCCTTCAACACAAGGTGGCTATCAAACTTCCAAATTTTAACCAAAGATATTCTAAATTCATGGTTGCAAGAACCCTCCAAGTTCTGGGTCAAGGCTCATTAGGTATACAAAATAGAAGGACTTACAAATTCTATCATATTTTGTTAGAAATGATGAAATGATTATATGGAAGGTTAGATATCGACACCTTTCATGGGACATGGGTCCCTATCAGGTACATGCTTTCTACAAAAGGGTCTATTTGCAAATGGTCCAGCATTCTTGCTTCTATTGTGAGATCCAATATATAGGTAGCAAAGAACCTAGAGAAGGACCAACAGTCATAACTTTATATTTCATAATAGATCCTAGATATAGTATGTGTGAGATGTCATTTTAAGGGGTGGACTTAAAGCTGGATCCATGATATGTGAGTGCCTATGCACCTTCATTATAAGATCATTTATTGCCCCTTTGTACCAGTTTCTCTTCGGGGAAGATGCTCCTTACATGTCCAAGAGCTATAAGAAATGCATAGTTAGAGTGGTAGTATGGTTTCACATCGAATAAGGCACATTCATCATAGTTTTCAGCTCTTATATGTCCCCTCATGCTCTCCCCAAGTTGTCAACATACACAATGCTCTTGCAAGCTATTTGTTATTAGATGACTATTGGGTTCTCTAAAACACCAGTCAAAGAAAAGAAAAAGCCTTGGCCCTCCTTCATTTTGACTATTAGAGCATACACCCATGAGGATTTCCAAGAGGTCGAAATGGAAGTTGAAGAAATGAAAGGATTGCTCGTTTATGGATTTGGATCACTATAGATTCTGTTATGAAACCAGCTCAAGAAAAGATAGAAAAGATAGATCAACGACTTAGAATTCAACCTCTTCGAGGGGGCAACCTCATTTACATTACATAAATGAACAATTCTTGGATGATACAAATGAAAGACCTCCTTTCTATATATAGGAGTCTAAGGGATCATAACATAACCAGAGTCGACATAACAATAATAATGTAAGGGCACAATAATAATAATAGTGGGCTTCTATGGGGCACAATAGTAACAATATGGGCACTACATGGGTACATCAATATAATAAGTGGTTTGTACTAATAATAATAAGGGGTGACACTAGTAGTATAGGGGCCTAACATGCCCCTCTCCTTCCAAAAGTGTTGTCCTCAACGCTTGAGTAGTTCTTGATGCTTCTGTATAAAATTCTTGTCGTCCCATGTGGAATCTTCTGCTGGTAAGTACTTCCACCTAATGAGATACGTTGAAATTGATTGATTTCTTAGCTGCTCCATATGAGGATTTGGTGCATCCTGTAACCTGACTCTAGAAGTAGCATCTGCATCTGCCAGGCGTGCATTTTGTGATTGTATCCATGCCTGCACTGTGGCATCATCTCGTTTTATAGATGGCCCTGCTGATGAAACTGATGAATGCACCAACACTGGGGTATTTGCAGATAGATTAGAACCTCTTTGACGTAATGCTAGCATCTTGCCATGCAGTAAATTAGCTAAACCATTTAAGTCCTGCTTAGCATGTTCTTGACTACTTGCGACTTGATGTCCCTGCAAAACTCTCGATCCAGCTTGATAATTGCATAGAGAAGAGCTTACTGTGGTGACTGCAATATTTGTACCAGGAGAACTACACCCGCGTTTTGATGCATCACTTGCTTTTCTGGCAACACCACGCGCATCATTGTCATTTTTCATATTTTTAGATTTCATTATCTGAAGACTGGCAATGGACCTTGAACCATCAAACTGCTTTAATGAGGCCCCATGCATGAGTGTGCTATTTCTTGAGACCATTTCAAGTAATCTGGACTGTGTTACTTCTGAACCAAATTTTGTACCTGCAAGGGCTAGGTCACTGGATGTGGTAACAATTAAACCTGACCTTATGGAGCCTTGTTTTACTTCCGGAGAAGGCAAACTAGCTCTTCCATCACCACTAGAATTTAATGTGCCATGCCCAATCACTTCAGATTGAGGATTACGAATAGATTGGCAATTATCTATCCCTTGACATATTGCAGAATTTGAAACCAACTGTCTTGCTGACAAAGCCGCTGTAGCTGATGTAACAGTCCTACCTTCAGAAATTAAGTTCTTTGGAAGCCCTTCATCTCTTAGTCTGGGATTATCTTCAGCGTTATTTGATTTAATCTTGGTTTCACCTGGAACAATTGGTGAGGTAGTGGAAGAGGACACTGATGCCACAGATATTCTTTCATGTGACAATAAAGCACGAGGAGGAGCCTCATAATCACCGACCCATCCAGGGCCAAATGAGACACCTGGGGGCAGAGCTCTCCTTATCTTCTGAGCTGCAATCTTCCAGGAAACTGGTCCAAGGTTTGCAGCAAACCGAGCAAGACTTCTTGCATAAGCATGCTCTGACCGAATTCCAACAGGGATTAGCTGCTTTTACTCCCCATCTAGAATAGTAAGTATTGAGTCATTTCCATTCTCTAGTTGGTTAAATGGCCTGTAAGTAGCACGACGGTTTTCTTCCAACTGTAGTGGCCGCCTTCCATTTCTCCAAACCGGTTGCTTAAGAGTAGACACTGAATGTTCTTCTGCTTTCTCAGAATTGCTTTCAGCCAAGAATCCCATACCATCTAAATTTCCAAATAGATTTCCAGGCTTTTCAGCCTTCCATATCTTGGTGCTATCCTTTTTCTTCTTGATATGTCCTTCTATCTCTAGAGGTTTAGGAGTG
>APFE030544666.1:23201-53417 GCA_000404065.3 Pinus taeda | reverse complement strand
TGTCAGCATACCATGGTGATTCAATAAAGACCTGGTTGATTGGTGGAGTCACCATCTCCTCTCCATTATCCATTTCTGCAATAAAATTTATATCTAACGTCTGACAGTTCGATTCAGCCATGATCTTGGCTAAACCTTGGCCTTTGATTAGCTTTGTTGGTTTGATTTCTAGGTCATATTCTAATATAGTAGCAATCCATTTCCCTCTCTTTCCATATGGACCATCCTGAGTTAGGATATCCTTGACTACTTAATTGGGGACATATGCTATTACATGAGAATATAAAGTGTAAACTTTAAAATCTTTGATAGCTTTGACCAAAGAAAATGCTTGCTTTTCCATTATGTTGTATTTTAAAGGGGAATCTCTCAGGGCTTTGCTAAAAAAGGTAATAGGTTGTTCATAACCCTCATCATTTTTCTACAGTAGAACTACAGCAATTGTGTGTTGTAAAGCAAAGGAAAATATAATGAAATCTCTATCAAACTTTGGACTGATCAAAATTGGTGCTTTTGTTCATGTTAGCTTAATATCTTCAAAGGATTTCTTACCTTTAATGGTCCATTTTATGGTCAAATCTTTTCTCAACATATTGTTTAATGATCTAATTAACTCTGCTAAGTTAGAAATAAATCTCCTAAGAAAGTTGATTTTTCCTAAAAAGGCTTGTAATTCCTTGATGCTACTAGGATGTTGTATCTATAAGATGGCTTCAATTATTGCAAGATCTATTCGGATACCATCTTTTGAGATTATATGGCCTAATAACTTTCCCTCTTCTAATCCAAATAAAGATTTTTTGGGATTCAAAGAAATTCCATACTTCCTACATTTAATGAAGACCTACCTAAGATGATCCAAGTGTTGTTTATCAGATTTTGAGAATACAGGGATATCATCTACGTATATTACTAGGAAGTAATGAATTTCCTTAGAAAAAGCTATGTCCATGGCTCTTTGGAAAGTGGCCCCTACATTCTTTAATCAGAAGGCATCTTCACATACATGAATGTGCCCCAACGAGTAGTAAATGCAATTTTAGCCTGGTCGTCTGAGTGAACTAAAATCTGATTGTAACTAGAAAACCCCTCCAATAATGAGATTCTGGTTGACCCTACTACCCTTTGTAATATATGATCCATTTTTGGAGAGGGTAATTGTCTTTGAGTGAAACTTTATTAAGATTCCTAAGATCAACACAAAGTTTGATCTCACTAGTCTTCTTCCTTGTTGGCACAAATTTGAAACCCAATCAAAGAATCTAATTGGTGCTATTATCTTGGCCTCATACATCCTTTGGATTTCCTTTTCAATAGAAGGAAATAGGATGGGATTGATCCTCCTAAGATTTTTCCTGAAAGGTTTCTAGTTTTCTTTTATGGGGATAGTATGTTGTATGATGTTGGTGTCATAGGACTTGAGGTCCTCATAACTCCAAGAAAAGACATTTTGGAATTCCTTTAATAGTTCAAAGTATTTCATTTTTTCAATAGGAGGTAAGGTCTTTGAAAGTTCGATTAATTTTGGATTTTCCTCAGTGCCTATATTGCACTCCTCTATATCAGATTTTAAGGGTTCCATCTTTGGTTTCCTAGGGACATCATTTGAATCAAAGAAGTCTTCGAAAGGGGTCAATCTTTTTGGCAAATAGTTGTCTTTGATATTAATGATTTCAGAGTCTTCATTAATTATCTCATCAATTTCAACTTGCTTTAGGTTTTGTATATCTAATTTTGTAAATTTAGTGGGATGAAATCTATGTTTTCATCTTCTATTTTATAAATTTCTATTTTATTTTCGAAATCATGAGCTACTGTTATGTCAGTGTCTATATTAATATTTACAAATTCTTCCTCTAAGGTTAAAAAATTGTTTATTTGTTTGTCATTAGCAAATACTTCCCAGTTTTTCAAGTTATCTAGGATAACATGTCTATGCCTAACCTCAGCAGTGTACTAATGGTTAGGTTGAAATGGTAACTTACAAGTGTTGGCAAACATTGCTAAACTATGAGCCTGCATATTATGCTTCCTAGGAAGTACACCAACTTTGGTTTCTAGGAAAGTGTTTAGTATTTCTATAATAGTTCCTCTATAATAACTTAATCTAGGGTCTTTGGTCATATATACAGCTTTAATATGATTTATCACTAATTTAGAGTATCCGATAATAGAAAATCTTATAGCACCTAACTTTCTAACTAATTTAATACCTAAAAGAAGTGCTCCATACTCATCCATATTTTTAGTGCATTTGAAATTCAGTCTGTAAGCATGGGCTTCTGAGTGATCATTCTCTAAATTTTATATCCACACTCCTGCTCTTGATCCTAGCTTATTCACTGACCCATCAAATTCAAGGTGCCATAATATCTCATGTTCATAATTTTCACTGTTAGGGGGAAGAAAATTTTCCTTGTTTGAGGTGTTTTGATCATCTTGTTTATTGGAAATATCTTGAGTTTGGACAGTTTCTTTTTTAGCTGCAATTGCAATTTCTTTTGGTTCTGAAATAATGTTGTTTGAAGTAGTCTATTGTGTTTGTTCAGCATTGTACAAAATTAAAGAATCAATGTCAGAATGCATGGAGTAGATAGGAAATTTTTGAGGTCTATCCTCGCTACTCACCACATATTTCATTAGGGTATCTCTGTACAGCATTTTAGGTTGTCCAAAGACCAATATTGTGGCATATGACATGTCAAGTTGCAAAGATCCTTGGAGTTTAGCTCCCCATGATCTAGACAATAGCATGCGATATTTAGGTGGGATATCAATTACCACTATATCCATGAGAATGGTCGTAGCAGGATATTGTACTAAGGAAACACACAAGTATTTAATTAATCCTAGACACTTTACTTGACTTGAATCAAATGAAAACAAGTCCTTGTAAGGTCTAGTGATGTCCAAGTTTAACTTTTCCATAACTGATTTAGGAATTAAATTGTGTGGGGCCCCTAAATCTAACATTGCATTGTGTAAGATTTTATCATGAATGCTAAGGCTAATACATAAAGGTGGTATTCCTCCTTCTAGTGGTTTTCCATTGACATCAGGACCGAATATAAGCTTAGGATGATCATAAAACAAGTTGACAGAGTCTTCATTTTCAACAAAGTTTAAGGTTTTTCTTATTTGAGACTTGTAGGTTTCATTTTTAATCAGCTCTGTTAAAGGAACTAAAATTTTCAGTTTAGCTACGTCTGCTCCAAAATTGATAGGCAAAGGGGATTTTTCTATTTGAGTGACTGGAATTTTCATAGCAGGATTTGGAGTAGGTTGCTCTTCTTTTTCTGCATTTGAAGTCTCTTTCTGTGGATTTTCTAATAAGGAGTTTGAATATTTCTCCATTGTTTGCTTGCAGGGGATTGCAGTGGATGGTTGATCATTGGTTATATCTACAATGGTGGGGCCAGAAGGGTTCTGATTTGGTCTAGGGAGAATTTGGAGATTCTTGGAAACTGGAGCTATTTTGATTTTCTTAGGTTGATTTGGTATTGTTTTCTTGGTTTGGTCAGGAATATCAAAATTCTTTTTACTCCTTAAATTGTATTGTTTGTGTACTTCAAAAATAACAAAATCTTACCCTTGTTTATAATCAAATGATTCTCTGGATTGGTTCTGCAATTGCTGAAGCATATGAAATTCCTGCTCATCTTGGGTCCACAAGACAATTTCCTCTTCATCTAATCCCATTAAGTTAATCTGTGTGTCTTGTTCAGGTTCTTCTGAATGGGATGTTTCAGCATACTTTTCTTGAAAAAGAGGCCTAATATTCTAATCAGGTCCATTCTTTCTAGTATTTTGATTTTGATTCTTTCTAAAGTTTGGATTTCTCACTGGAGGTGTCTGTTGATCATCCCATTGAGGCTTCCTCTCAATGTTATCTATGCTATCCATTAGTTTTTCCATACCCTTGGTTAAAACATATATTCTAAGGTCAGAGGGTGAGGCTTCATCTTTCACGGGTCCTCTGCTTTCATTCCTAACCCTATCTCTTTTTGCTAGCAAGTTAGCTTCTACACTAACTACTACACTTTGCATGTCTTCTAAAGTTGGTGGATTTCTCTCTCTAAGTTGAAATGTCATATCAGTATCAAACCCATCAGGAAACTTTATCAGAGTTAATTCAAGTGGGGGACTAAGATTGACTTGTATTGTATTGTATATATTGCTAAATCTGGTACAGTAATCCTGGACTGTTTCATTTGGTCCTCTTCTAATGTTTTCGTATTTTGAAAGAATCTGCAGAGGGTTATTTTTGTTTTCCCATCTATTTAAAAATTGCTCATAAAATATATCTAAACTATATATGCTATTAGCAGGCAAAGCTCTAAACCATTTTCTTACATCACAAACTACAGTCTAAGAAAAAAGTCTCATTTGAACATCTCCAATATCAATTTCATGTAATTCAAAGTAATCTATCATTTTGTTTACATGATGTTGTGTCGTATAAGGTCCTATTCCATAAAATTGGACAATTTTGTTTTGTTAATCTTGTGGCATGGCACCAAGTGGAGCAGGTAACATAAGAGGAGCATATCTATTTGCTATGGCTCTATGTTGGGCAGGGCTAAGAAGTGGGGTTGTGGTGCCAGGGGATGATAGAGTAGTTGACGGAGAACTGGGAGTAATAGGTGATTGATGTGTAATCATAGGTTGGTAGGGAAGTGAAGGTATAAATGGAGGTGAGGAATGAACTTCAAAGGTGGAAGGGAATAATGGTGAACTAAGGGTAGTTGACACTAGTTCAGAAAGCTCAGGGATCTTAGCAATTGTAAGGGATGACTGAGGGAATCTAGAATATACTCATCAAGTGACTGGTTTGCCTTTTGGACTTCAAGATCTACAATAAACTTTGGATCTAGAACTATGTCATCAAGTGCATTTTCAAACCTGGTTCTAAATAGCGAGAGGTTAAATGACTCATCAAAGTGGAGTTCTTTTAAAAACAACCACTCATTAGGGCATGAATCTGCTTTGATTGAAGGTGTTGGACTTACTAAACTTTCTTGTCTTTTGGATATTCTCAAAATTAGGTTGGGATTATCCACTACTGGGGTAGGGTTTGGATTTGGATTAGCCCTTGTATAGTGATTTCTCATTGAAGCCAGAGTTTCAAACTTTTCTAGTTACTTTCTTTTTGTAAAATTTTGTAAATAACTTCTAATAAACCCTTCAAGAGGCTTAAAAAAAAGATTTGAAATTTTCTCAAAGGCTTATTAAGACTGAGGATTTGAGTCCCTAACATGCTTGCCACTATGTTATCACTCAGAAGTTTTCCCTAGAAGTTATCAAAAGAAGGAATAATCCGAAGTAACCACAAACCAATCTTTAGACTCACGTTCTAGCCAACCTAAGTCCGGAGAGGGCTCTCTCTTTATAATTTAGCTTTGTATTGATGAGATTTTATGCTAGTTCTTAGTGTTCATGGGGTTTTGATTTTAGATTGAGAGGTGGAATTCTATGAGCAGATGGATAGAGCTTGGTCTTCAAGCCATTGGGCTATGGATTCAATAAAAGGATAGCATAACTGGATTAGATCATTAAAGGAAATGTTCACAGTGTATGCTAGCAAAGCAAAAGGCAAATCTTCAGGTCTAATGGGTGAAATGATTCTAACCAGGGTGAAAGCACACTTAAGAATCCTTAGACCAAGATTAGAATGAAGAAAAGAGGTTGATCATGAGCAAAGGGAAACTAAGAATCCTTTACTATAGACCAAAGAGGAAACTATGGAAGCTAAGGAGCAATTTATAATTCCCTAGCTAAGATAGTTTAGTAGAAAATATTTAGAATGTAAACAATCAAGACAGAGTGCATTTAAGCAATTTCTGAAATGTTATTCCTAGTTATACATTCAAATTTTTAGAAAAATAAACATAAATATGAAGGACAAAAGAAAATACAACAATAAACATGACAGAATACTTATTTGATTTTCGCTTTACACAAGAATCATGTAAAATATCTGGTCTTTATTCCTTGATCCAACATGCCAATCCAGTCATTAATACAATAGAACTCTGATTTGAGAGAAAAATTCTATAGAAATGTCTTGGAATACACAGTAAATACTTCGAAATGTGAATTATTTATGCAAAAAATAATTAAAAAATATCTCATAACAATATGAGATTTAATCTAGGGAATCAAAATATCTTCAAGCACGAATATAGAGACAGATGGAAAACTACATCATGCTGCCCCTTTTATTGTGGTAGTGTTGGCTATTGCAGTTGAGTTGTGACCCTTTAAGCTGACTGATAGTTGTACACTTGAATCTCCTTCACTTTGATCTTTCACTGATACTCTTTGACTCTGTTACTCTTTGAACTTGTTGATCTGTCTTTTACCTATTTCATATGGCTGCCTTCAGACTTACTGTGGTAACTTTCTGATGTAAAATTTTTTTATAGTAAATCTGTCATTTTTCCCACCATTCATCCTCAGGTAACTTTACTTTCAACATTCTTCTGTAAATTTTGTCTGTCTCTATGTATTTTGCAAAATTTGGCTTGGTGATAAACAAATGTTTCACTTCATGGTCTAGGAAAAATAGGTTCTCCAAAGTATCATACAATACTTTTCAAGTTGGCAAGGATTTTATACCTGAAGAGCTAGCTTGTTCCTTGGCCAACTTCCTGAATCTATCACTGTAGTACAATTGGGTCATGAGTTTATCATGGATGACCATAGGACTGGGAAAGCCTTTGTCCCTCAAAATTTGAAATTTAGCCATGAACCTGTCAATGGCTACTTGCATGTTATGGAATTTTTCTTCTAAGTTGAGCATGAGATTTATTTTGGAAAGAACCTTTTTAACCTCTAGGATGGCTTCAGCCCTATCCTCTATGCGAAGCTCATGGAGCTCATATCTGTTTTTTCCATTCAGGAAATGGATGAGTCGATTGGCATCCTCAGGCATATCACCCAACTCTTCCCTTACTTTTTGGATAGCTTCAATGGCTACCTTCACTAATTCTTTCT
Source organism: Pinus taeda (assembly GCA_000404065.3). Taxonomy (NCBI): domain Eukaryota; kingdom Viridiplantae; phylum Streptophyta; class Pinopsida; order Pinales; family Pinaceae; genus Pinus; species Pinus taeda. Next base: position 46,421 of record APFE030544666.1, on the reverse strand, counting down.
GCTCAAATATAACTTGGATTGATGGCCAAATAACATTAATAGAGTCAATGATATTGGCCCAAAGCATTTATTTAGTCTATCCTAGTGGCTTCTATAGTGTCAAATCTTTGTCTAGGACTTTAATTTTTTCACCCATCCTTAGGGCTTTCTGTGTTTCTTCTTTTTGTTGAATTTGGGCAAGCTTACAATTAGTTTCTAAGCTTGCCACTTTCTCCTTTAGCCTTTTGAGCTATGTTGCCTAGATTGACATCTCCTCCATGGCTTTTACTAGCTCTGTTGTTTTCTCTATTGAAGTACCTGTTTTTGTAGATTCAATTGTGATTGGAAATGTTGTGGCAGGTGGAGCTGTAGGTTCCAATGATGCTGCTAATGTAGAAGGAATGGCAGTAGAAATAGTGGGAATGGCAGTCCTAGAAGTGGTGGCCAGGTCACTTTGTTTGGACAGACTCAAGGTTTCTAACTCTTTCTCTATCTCTTTTAGTTGGTAATTTAGCTTTAGGACCAAGTCCATGAGCTCTTCATGTCCTTTTTGTGCCTCCAAGACATCTACTGTTTGTCAGTGATGTAACTGGGGAATCTTGAGCTGCTTCTTCAGAGAAACTATATCATCATTCTTCTTCTTTATTAATTTTTTTGTGGCCTTTACATCTTTGGGATCGTGTCCCAACTCAATGACTAAGTCCTCTAAAGACTTAATTCTGGTATCTTTGGCTTGTGAAGAGGCCTTCTCCAACTAGAACTGTGCTGATATATTATTCAAGGAGCTTTGCAATTGGTGGGCAACGATGGCTTTCCCTGTCAAGGTGGACTAAATCATCTCCCTTGTCTACTTGTGAAACTCAATCTAATCAATAGGATGAATGTCCTTTTCTAGTAATTTGAAGTCTATCTTTTTTAAGTCTGTTGTTGTTCTCAGTTACTGAGTAGTGGGCTTCATGAATGTCATCTGCATTTTCCCCTGTTTAACATGAAAGGCTCACATAAGCCTTATTTGATTGGTAGGGGTCATCTTCAAATATTCTGCATAAGTTTGGGCTTTCAGCCTCTCATTTCTGGCTCTTATCTCTTTGTATCTTTCTTTCATATCCCGGTCTTTGTTTGCTGGCATTCTAAAAGAGGATACCTCCACCCTTTGTTGTCTTTCCAATATCTAGGTATGTGATGTGGAAGGTTCTAGGATGCCTCTAAAGGGAGTGGCATGCTTGCTCCCTTCTCTTTCTATTCTTATGACCTCAACTGTTTCCTCTATATATTCATGTTTAGAGACGGGATTTATTCTTTGTTTTTTAGCCTCGCTACTCTCTGCATAGGCTTGTGATGTTTCTCTTCCTGAAGTAGTGGCCCCTTGCATATTTATTTTGAGGCTTTTCTCCTCATTTAGAGGAGTTTGTAAGACTGGGGGGGTACTCATGGTGGGCTCTGGTCTACTTGTCTGATTTGGCTCCTCTGAGAGGTCTGGTTCTTCTAATTCTTCTTATGCCTGTGATTCTGCTAGCACCTGCAAGAAAGAACCCTCATCAGCTATTTCTCTAGATCAATTAGTGCGTTTTCCACAGTAACTTCAATACTATCCCTGTCTTCTAAAGTGTTTTCCACCCATTCCAGTTGGTTGGCATACTTTTATATTTCAGGGATACGATCATGAATGTAGGGAGCCATCTTGTTTTTCTATCTTCTATTGCATATGAAACTCTGTTTTATATTTAACCTTTGAAGGATTTGGTCTGCTTCCTTCCCAGCTTTTCAACTATTACAAATGAGGGGACCTAATTGGTCTTTTATCCTGAGCTGGGCCTTCTTTTTGGCTCTGACAAAGTGTACCTCATCTGAATTGATTATCTACCTGTAGTACTCCAAATAAAATAACCTCATTGGGAGGTATTTGGGTAGTTTATATGGGGCCAGCTCATAGCCATAAATTCTAATATGAGTGTGGTTTTGATACAAGTACCAATCCCCCACTTTGGATTTTTTGAGAGTTGCAAGATCCTCCTTATGTATGAACTGATTCTTGGAGGTGGGCTGCCTATTAGCATTGTCGTAATGGGATGTACAAATAGGTCTATGAAGTTTGTATATGAATATGGGGAGCCATATTTATGGATAAATGGATTCTATAAAATTACTAACCTAGGGTGACCTTTTATATCAAGCTTCTGAAGAGTAAATGGGAACTTATCAGCTTGGTAGTATAGAAAGAGGTGATAAAAAACTAAGGAGTACTTGAAGACTCGCTCTTTACTCATCCTAAGGAATTGGTCATGCATCCTATCAGTTATAAACTTGGCATAATCATAAATAACAGCAGGAGGTTGTCCTGGAGTGTATATTGAAAGCGAAGATGATCTCATATATATACTCACTGGTGGTATAACCTAGGACACTGGATATCATTGCTACAATGTCTTGGCCAAATGGGGAAAATATGGTATACACATATGGAGGACGTTCTTTGGGAGCATAATTTTCTTCCACAATGTAGGTTTGGATAATTTGGGTCAATCTTGTAGGGATAAGCTTGGGAAATAGGTCCCATAGATCTCCAATGGAAAGGGGAGTCAAGTTTTGGCCAGGTTGAATTTGCAGCATCTCATTGATTGATTCAACTGTGATGGTGAAAAGTACAGTCTGGCTACGGGAGATCACTACTCTTTGCCTGGGGATATAGTTTGCATGGCAGTAATGGACAATTTCTGGGAAAAAGTGGACTTCAAGGAATTGGCACTTGGGTAAATTAGACTCCCAAAAACCAATTTTATCAGCATGGTTCAGGTATTGGTCTTTATCTCGGCAGTAGAGTTTGAGAGGGGATTTATGGACAAAAGCGTCCTTTATCTGGAAATCCTTGTTTGCGAGGGGGAGATGGTCTACGTCTAGATGAGGAGTTGAAACATGTCTCACATCCGTGGCAATTGGGGCAACCATTCTCAGTTCTTGTGGATTTTAGAATGGGGGAGGTGATTTTTAGTTTTTTAGGGCAATGGTGGTTCAATTTTGGGTGGGTTTGAGTTACCAGAGTTTCTTTTTTATTTTAATCAAGAAAACTCAGAGATTGGTTTTGAAATTGACAGGGTTTTTCCATGAATTATGGCTTAAATACCTGGAATTGAAGAAAACTGGGTCTGAACCGGGTGACTGGCAATTGTGAATGGTTGAAAAGGCTTCAAGTAGGCTGGAAGGAAATTTGGGAGATTTGTGGCATCTTCAGGTTGCAATTGTACATGGGTTGACAGCTTCAACATTCACAGGTGCGTCCATGGAGGTTTACAGTTGAAAAAACGATAAAAACGAATGATTTGGGGTTTCTTGGCTTTATGGGAGAAAGTCAAAATTGGTAGGTACGAGTGAACAATTGTCATTTGTCATGTAGCACGGTGAACAATAGCTATTTTGGTGTGTAGCAGGCTGGCGGTAAGTGGTTTCCTTCTCACATATTTTGGGCGCTTGGTGGTATTTGGGGGAGGCTGCCCGATTCCATACATTGAGTGACATGTAGTCTCGGGCGCCCAGCAGAAAACAACTCTTTTCGAGCGGGTAATGTTCAAACGTTGGGCCCTTCTAAAATGGATGAGGGCCACCAAATAGGGAGGGGAGTGATCGCATGTTAATCGGGCAGTGGAGTTGCACGGAAGGTAGTGAGGGGCCCCACGGTGATTAGTGCGGTGGTTTTGATCTAATGAAGATTTAAGGCGGGGTTAAGGTATTAGGGTGATTAGTGGTGGGATTTAATTGGGTTTTTAGACTAACTTAATCGCGGATCAATTAATTAGTGGATTTTTGGGGTTTTGCGCAATATTATAGTTTCTATAATTAAACTAGGGTAGGGTTTATTAATATTGCGAGTGTTAAATATATATGGGAAACAGGTTTTTGTTTGGGATTTAATAAATAAATTAGTAAGTAGTAAAATGAATGCAAAAGGGCACAATACCCTAAGTATATGATATTTCGTGTTTTATTGATTTTCCGATAATAACATAGAAACTTAGGATATAGTGTTTTTTGTGGGTTTTGATATGAAAAAGAGTTATGTGGGGAGAAAATACTTTTCCTAGGTAAAATTAATTTAACTTTAAAAAGAGTATTATTTAGGGAAAATGGATGAACTGAAGGGGGGAATGAATGTTTATGAGGGGGTTTTAGTACTTATTGCCTATTATTCATTGAGCAGAGGGTCCGGTCCCTCCAAAAGTCTGAGAAATGCTCTGAGCCTCTTTGACTTAGGGTTTTTAAGTACTTTGATCTTTATTGTGGGAAATTAGTTAAGTGAAAGGTTAAATGAGTGAGGGAGGTTAATTAAATTACTTTGATATTCATCTACATGCTTGAGTGCCTATTAACATTTGGAACTTTTATGATGAGAATAATAAATATGCTTTTGTCTAATCAATCATCATACTTCTGCAACCTTTCTTCTACTTACCCATCTACTCATCCTACCATATTTACTTCTCTTTATTAGGGTGCATTTGAGCTAGCAAACCCTTATCAAATATTTTTTCTTTTTCTTTACAATAGTAAACTAACTAGATCTAACCTTATTACATCTAAGGGCTCAAATTAAACAGTTGAGTTCCTTTTATTTACTCTACCTATCTAATTATGTGCCAATATTAAATAGTTTGGTCAAATATTTATTCTCTATCTATAAACATGAACTTGAAACATGAAATAGCCAAGTTTAAACATTTTGACTATCATGGTTTGTGACAAAAATCACAAACTGCACACAGTCATTTATTATGCACAAAAAGTAAATAGTAGTGGCATTTTGACTTGCTCACTTTCATGGCCTTTTTTCTTTCTTGGGGTTCACATTTTTCATCTTTTTTTACCTTTTTTTGTTATTTTTCCTTTGATTATCATTTTTAGGACATACCCTATTTACATTTTTTAATTTTTTAAATATAGAAAACATTTGTAGAAAGCAAAGTTATATACATATTACAGGTTTAATCTCAACCATTCAAAAAGTATGACTCTTATTGGTATAGGAACCTAACATATACATCAACCATCAATCAAATGAACTAGTACTAACTTCAAAAGACTTAATGTAAATGGATCAACTATCAACAACACATGTTATTACTATCCTAAAAATACTAAATAAAAATGAAATAATTACTAGCAATAAATAGTATTGAATGATTAAACCATAAATAATTTTGAAAAAGTCATATAAAATTAGACTCTTAATATTTATCTCCTTCATCCAAAAATATATTTTTAATTTTTGTTAATTTTATAATTTTTTCTATAATTTTTTTTTAATTTATAAAACTAATATTATACCTTTTATCATTTTAATATTTAATCAATAATAACATACATCCCACTTTGTGAAAAATCCTTTACAACCATGAGGTTACAGAAGAAAACCCCCCAAATTAAAATTCATGAATCCAACATGTTGAATGAAAGACCAACCACTCTTCTATTTTAATATACCCATTCTAATCTTCCTAATACTAATAAAAAAAATAGAATTTATTATTAATTTGTTTTTGTGTGTAAAACATGACACATACATATTAAACAAAAAAATAAAAAATTAACAACTTTACTTAAATTAGGAAATTACCATATATCATATACATAAAGGTGGAGACATATCTCAACCCTACGATGCTTTTAATGATTTAATCCTTGATATCCAAATCGTATACACCTCGAATTGTTAACCCTCCTTGCGTGCTCCTTGAATTACAATATAATCTACCCACCTGATCCTTGTTGTTCTTTCATTCACTGGAATGGACCCGGCACCAGAAGGGTCTGACATCTGAAAACATCTAGCGTAGCTCGCACCTTTGGATTTGGGTGTGGAAATCCAACGGCTCCCGAAACTTAGGCTTTAGTGCCATAACCTATTTCTCGGTGTCTCACTACTCAATGTTTCATTTCGTGTTGTGCAATGTCTCGAACCTCGGCTCTACAAATGTGCTAAGGTTTTGTTGTAGCAGAGAAGGTATCAATTTGCCATCCTTGTTCTGATGGAGCATAGTGTTAAACTTCACTGAACAGGTAAACCACAACATTTCTTTACTTCTGGATAGGTATGCCCTTAACAGACTTTGAATCTATTGAAAAAAGTATTCCTCTGCTCATTCAATTCACTGTGCAGGGTGTTCGAGGTTTTACTGGTCTGCATGCCCCAAGCAGGATGATGTTCGAGGCCGACGGTTTCGAGGAGGTTACATCCATCCTTACAGGGTCTGCTATTGGATTTTTTTCTTTTCTTTTTACCTGCTTCAATCTACTAACATATGTTGCAGGGGTTTCAGGTACAGACAATATTCTACGTTCTAGGGTTACTCTGTCTCAGGTAACATTGAGGGCCTTGAGAGTATTACATGCATTCATTGTTAACAGTTTTCCTATTCTTGTGCTTACCTCCAACGTTTTGCATCTACAGGTAATGTTTTTGCCAATGCCCTTCCCATATGGTTTTTCTGGGTTTTATTGGATCTCCCTTACTCTGGTTGTTGTCTTCTTATTCCAGGTTGGTCTTACTACCAAACCTCATGGTGGACTACCATGCTCGTATATTTTTAGAGTGGAAAAGGCTATGCTTGTATTTGTCTTATCACATATTTATTTTAGATTTCTCTGAATAGAGGAATTCCATTAAGCTGAGGCTTCGACATTAGACTAGCTGTTGTTATTTTGAATGGGCAAGGGTTTTGTTATTCGGTCGTGGGATGATTCCAAACAAGAATATACTGTGGCAAGAACCTGTGTAATTCATGCTTCATTGAGGGTTTGATACTTATTTTTCTTATTTCCATTCCAAAGGTGTGAAGTTTGTAACCATATATATCATTTATAATTTGAAGCTCTTTTGTCTTGTTTTGGTTTCTCAAATCGAAGTTGGTTATCCTCTGTTTTACTAGATTCTTTCAAGATGACTAATTGAATTTACTACTTTTGTAGCTTAAAGGATATATATATATATATATAGATGGACTATGTGACTCACGGTTTTCGCTTTGGAATCAACTGAGAGTTATGTCGATCCCTTGAAATTGATAATGATTTTTCTTTTTTTAAGTCCATGATTTAAATATTAACTATTTCTACATATGAAGTTCTTGATTCTCCTTTTGCGGTTATCATAAAAAGATTATACTGGCGAGTTATATAGGATGGTTACATAATTTAAAAGGCCTAAGGCCTACATAGGATTCATGCATATATAAGATAATAATGTTTCTCTATTTCAGCGTTTATGTTATTCATGGTTAACATATTGAATGTTTCAAATATATCATGTAGAGTTCTTGGTTTAGAAATGGTTTCACAGAAAATACTTTTCATTTCTCTCTGTCGTGGAGTATTTTCCTAATTATTTTGCACAGTTGATTCTTTTCTATCATGTATAAGTTTATTCTATTTTTCAGACCAATGATAAATCTGTAGACATTCCCTATTAATAATTTAAGATACATAAAACAGACAATATTCAACTAGCAAGTAGTCACTCAAGTTAGTTATCCATCACTGTGGAATCCTTTTCATTTAAAAATTACCAAATACAGATTTGTTTACTTATCTGTTCTCTTCTTGGAAAATACGTGAGTTATTTCATTTCTTTTGTTTGGAAGGTATCACCACCCAACCTACTGGCAATTATGTCCATAATCTCCCTCCTTGCTCTTCCTTCTCCTGAAAAAAAAATAATTATGTTGCAGTCAGGCAACTTGGGCATCAAGACCCACAGTCCAGACTCAAGTCACATACCTTTCATACTGTACTCAACAGTTTCCCACTGGTTTATTTCACCTAGCTCAAGGAAATCTAGGCAGCATAGCCTTTTGCTCCCTTTCCACTCTGCTCAATTTATTCCAACCCCCGAGGCCTTTCTTTCATTCCCCTTTTGAGGAAGAAGATGAGAAACATTTTTAACTGTCTTACTTTAACTCTTAATTATTCATTAATCAAGTAACAAAATATGTTTTGGCTTCTCAGCCTTAATTTTTTAACATTCTATGTCAAACAAAGTAAAAGCTAAAGTAATAAGTAAAACTTGGTAACCAAAGTAAATGTTCATGTAGTGTGGGGTGTTACATCCCCCCCTTGTGAGGAACACCATCCCTGGTGTTCTTTTCAATTAATAAAATAGTGTCGGATAAGTTTTCCGTATAAATTCCTCTTCTTCCCAGGTTGCCTCTTCCAGGAAAAGGTGCTTCCACTGCACTTTAACCTAGGTTATGGCTCCATTCTGTAAGGTCATTTCTCTTCGATCGAGAATACGAAGAGGTTCTGCTAGAAACTCTCATTCCAATTCAACTTGCATGTTTTACAATCTACTGTTAGAAACCTTTCAAAACAAGAAATTAAATTTTATTGATGCTATTAATTGATTACCTATATATTTTCCCAGTTAATTATATGCTCGGGATTGTACGCATAATTGTTTAAAAAGGAGACACAAAAAAAATTATGGACCTGGATATGGCCTATTAATGCAAGTTTGTATGATATAGGTCCAATCCATTCTAATATTTGAAATGATTCACGGTACCTAGGTGCTAACATAGCACAACCCTTCCATTGTAAAGTTCCTTTTTGAGGCTTTACTCTTAGGTACACATGATCCCCCAATTGGAATTCCTTATATGATATTTTTTTTTATTTGCATAAACCTTTTGTCTATCCTGGGTAGCTTTTAAATTCTAATGAACCTTTTCAACTGTCTCTTCCATTTCAGCTAACATGTCAGCACCCAATGTTAGTCTATTTACGGGGCTATTCCAGTCTATGGGCATGCTGCACTTTCTTCCATACAACACATTGAAGGGGCTCATGCCCAGTGATTCATGGTATCCGTTATTATAAGCAAAATCCAATAGGTGGAGGTAGTCTTCCCATTTATGTGATTGTTTCATCACAAGCATACTTAACATATCCTCCAGAATTTCATTCACTCGCTCTGTTTAGCCATCTATCTGTCGATGGTAACCGATACTAAATTGAATCTAGATGCCTAACCTAGAGAAGAGTGTTTTCCAAAATGTAGATGTAAATTTTACATCTCTATCATATATTACCACCTTGGGTATTCCGTGCAGTCGGAAAATTTCCCTCATAACTATGTCTGCGATTTCCATAGTTTTGTAAGTGGATTTTACGGGTATGAAATGAGTGGTTTCGCTTAGCTTGTCCACCACCACCATAATTGAGTCTTGTTTCTTCTTGGTGCGAGGTAATCCAATGATGAAATCTCGAGTGATTGTCTCCCATTTTCATTCAGGAATGTGTAACGTTTGCAATATTCCAGCAGGGTGCAGATGATCCACCTTCACCAGATGGAACTCCAAATATTTGGGTAGGTATTCAATGACATATTCTCTTAAATTCAACCAGAAATAACATTTTCTGATGGCGAAAAGTAGTTTCTAGCTTCCTGGGTGGGCCGCATAAGGTTTCCTATGAAATTCATCCAATATCAATTCTTTGACAATTTTGATTAGGAACATATATTCGGTTTCTGAAGGTTAACATTTTGTCTAGATTTATATCATAATCAGATTGTTCCCCCTTCTCTTGATCTTCCAATGCTTCTTGCCAAAGGAAGGCATACTCTAGGTCCTTAAGAAATGCTTCCTTAATTATATCAAGAAGGTTAGATCATACCTCATTGAATTGAACCTCATAGATACAATGTAATTTTCTACTTAATGCATCAGCTACTCAATTTTCCTTCCCCTTAAGGTGCTTCATTTCAAAGTCAAATTCACTCAAAAATGTTGTCCATATGGCCTACCGAGAATTTAAGATGGATTGGTTAAATAAATTTGTGAGGCTGCTATGATCTGTTAATAACATAAATTTCTTTCCCAATAGGTAGTGTCACCACATTTCAAATGCATGCAGTACTACTATCAATTAAATATTGTATGCAGAATATTGTTGCTCATATTCTTTCAATTTGCATGATTCATAGGCTATAACCTTCCCTTCCTACGTCAATACTCTTCCAACACCTTCCTTACTTGCATCTGTGCAAACCACGAAAAAAAAATCTAGGTCTGCTACTTTTAGTACGGGTGCAATAGTAAGTAATTTTTTTAATCGCTCATAACTTTGCTGACATTCAGTTGTCCAATGGAAAGTGTGACCCTTTTCCTGTAATGAGGTTATAGGAAAAGAGAGTTTCGAAAATCCTTTAATGAATCGATGGTAGTAACTGTTTAAGCCTAAGAATGATCTAATATCAGCAACATTCTTCAGGGTGGTCTGTCTCATAATAGTTTTAATCCTTTATGGATCCACCGTTATTCTCTCTGTTGATATAACATGACCCAGATACTGTACTTGGCTTTTGAGAAAGTCACACTTGCTATACTTAGCATCTAACTGATTGTCCCGCAGAATCTGTAAGACTATCCTCAAATTCTTTTCATGCTCCTCATGATTCTTAGAATAAATTAATATGTCATCAATAAAAATAAATACAAACTTATCTAAATATGGCTAAAAAATATGTGCATCAGACTCATAAAATTAGTTGGGGCATTTGTAAAGTCGAATGACAATACCACGAACTCGTAATGACCATAACGAGTTCAAAATGCATTTTTACAAATATCTTTTACCTTTATCCTTATCTAGTGGTAGCCGGACCTTAGATCATTTTTGAGAACAGACTAACTCCCTGCACTTGATCAACTAAATCGTCGATACATGGTAAAGGGTGTTTTTTCTGATAGTTATTTTATTTAGCTGAAGATAATCAATGCATAGTCTCAAGGTTCCGTCCTTCTTCCATATGAATAGTATGGGGACTCCCAAGGGGACACACTGGGGTGAATGTAACCATTATCTAGAAGTTCTTGAAGCTGCATTTTTAGTTCTATTAACTCAAGGATGCTCATGCGGTAAGGAGATCTACAAACAAGAGTTGCACCAGGGATCAATTCAATTGTGAAATCAATATCGCGCTTAGGTGGCAATCCAAGAATGGATTCGGGAAACACATCAACAAAATCCTGAATGATGGGAATATTTTCCAAGGAAGTCATTTTACTCTTGGGATTTGTGTATCCTACCTGGACAACATGAATTTGACAACCTTTCCTAATGCATTTTCTCAGCTGGCTAGTAGTAATAGGACATAACCTAATATTTTTCTTGATTCCTTTTATTTCCTTTCTCTACCCTGACTTAGTGAGATAGCTTACAGATTTCTCCTTACAATCAACTAGGGACCAATGTCCTTCCAACCAATCCATCCCTATTAGTACATCGTATGGGAGTACATTAAGATCGGCATAGATTGGTTGTCCTGAAATTGTTACAAGACAACATTCTGTTTTTGTAATTACCCTTCTCTTTGCCCTTGTGGCTAATTGAACTAACCAAGGTTTTTTAAACTTACTCCTTTACAACTGAAATTTCTCTACCACTTTAGGACTAGCTTAGGCTAGCACCCGAATCAAACAAAATAGAGACAGGGTTATTAGAGATCATACCTTCACACTCAATCATGGTGGGCTAGTACTCTACTTGATTATACTTCAAAGAAACATTAATTCTTGGCATACTCCTTGCCACTTCCCCAACCATGGAAGCTTCTTGCATATTCGAAAGCTGTTTTTTTCTGGCCCTCTGCAGACAACTTTTGTAGTAATTGGATTCTCCACATCCCCAACATTTAAAAGGTTGTTTTGGATATTGATCATTAACAGGTTTATTGACACACTCTAAATGTCTATTCTCAGTGTAGGCTAGAACCTTTGGTTGGTTCCTTACTAGAAATTTACTGAAGGGTATTTGTTGTATATTCCTTCCATTAGTAATCTTTGTCTATCTACTTGGGGGTAAATTTCTTCTGCTCCTTCCCAAAGCTCCTTTAGAACCCTCACTCTTTTGTTTCATTTGTTGATAATAGATATAGGATTTTCGCACCGCATCATCCATTGTTCTTGGGTAATCAAATTCCGGGTTTTCCTTCATAAAGTTGGGTAGACTACTAATGAATCACTTAATCTTGGCCTTTTATTCCTACATATATGGTACATATCGTAATAGGGAAGTAAATCGTTTCACATATTCATCCATGTTGAAGGTTCCCAACCTTAAACCATGGAACTCCTTTGCTTTATAATCGTAATAACACTTAGTTAAATATTTATCCATGAAATGCTTTTAAAATTATTTCCATGTAACTTGCTCTTCATCAATTTTTCTCATAGTTTTGATTTCCTCCCACCAAATGGTAGCCTTACCCATTAATTGATAAATTACCAGTCGTGCTTTAAGTTTATAAGTGTAGTCATAAATATGAAAGTATTTTCTCATGTCAATTAGCCATGGTTCAGCCGCTTCTTCACACTCTCCTCTAAAGAGTGACGATTTTATCTTTGAATTCTCCTTGTAATTCCAATTTCTATCATTTTGTCTTCCGCTGGTCGTAAACATTATCCGAACGTCCCTCTTCATCTTCCCCATATGATCTAGTTGGATGTTGGTGGCCACCCACCTATCTCACTTGGACCCCCACAATTTTCTCTTTCAATTTTTCAGTTTCTGTAATTGTAGCACAATTTACTATTTTTAGCAGTTTTTCAGGTCCTAAACTTCCGGATCTGTTTTGAGGACCTAAAAGACGTTTTTTTTGAAATCTGGGAGCAACATGGGTTAATGATCGAATGTTTCTCTTTCCAAAGTTATCGTTCTTGGATATATCTTTCTAACGAGATATTTTACGTGTCAAACAAAGATCGGGTGCCAAAGTTATGACCCCGGGAAGTTGATGTACCAATTTACCCACACGAGGTCCACAGTTTGGTGTTTCATCTTCTAGGGTTAGGCTTTTGGATGTTTAGGGTTTTCCATTGTTTCTCAACAATAAATAGGCCTTCGAACCTCATTGTAACGCAGTGCAGAGGCATGTAGCCACCACATCTCTTCTCAGAGATAAGCTACCATCGCCCTAGCTAGTTTATTTCCATTTCTATTTGTAAGCATATTTCAGTATTTTACATTAATGAAATGAAGTATTATTTCCATTACATCTTTGCATTTATGGTTATCTCTATAATTTGTTGCGTTCCTGTTTAAATCTGGATCAGTGGTATCAAAGCAGTCTATTTTTTCTCTGTTTTTCTTTTCATGTCCCCAACGAGGTCAGGATATAAGGAGTTAAGGCTTGAACTGGTCGAACCTTTGCAAGACTAGCCTTGAAAATCCCGACTACCTCCCATGGTGGATGAAAGGAAGGATGAGGGGGCAAGAGATCCTATCAAAATCTTGCTCAAAGAAGCCCTCGAGCGACAAAGGAACGCGATAATGGACAACTTTGCCCAAGTCCTTCAATGGCTACCTAGAGGCAATGCATCGGCTTCCAACAGCTACTCTGGAAATGCCACACCCTTTAAGGTACAAGTAAATTTTTAAATCCCCATCTTCGAGGGACAAATAGACACAAATTCCATAGATAAATTGTAAAATCTATTAGAAGGGTATTTTTCTGCTCATGGATTTTCTAGTCGAGAAAAGATTATATTCGCTCTTCTCAAAGCAGCCCCCCACATCAAGGACAGGTGGGAAACCTATTGTGAGCAAAAGGATGAAAGTATGAGCTCACTATTTTTAGCCACACCCACTTGGAATTTATTCTGGGATGCCATCCACGAGTAGTACTACCCTGTCAAAAGCTATGAGGACAAATACATAAAGTGGACCACACTGTGGTAGGGAAGGGACCAAGATGTGCCAAAATTCACAAACATTTTTCATACCCTTCGCACACAGTTGGGTATCGAGGATTTTGAGCTCCATTTGGTACTCAAATACCGTGGATGCCTACACAGATACATCTAGGAGGAGATGGAGTTCCTGAACATCTCCTCGCTCGGCACGACGTACTGATATGTTGTCAAAATCGAGTAGAAGTTCAAACAAAAGAAACAAGACTTTGGATCTACGAGTCCGAAGTAAGGGAAAGGCTTCCCCAAATCGTAGAAACAAGGACAAATCCAAGATGAGGCAACCCTGGACAACCCGTCGAAGCCACAAGAAAAGAACAACACCACGAAGTCCAAGAAGGACACAAGAAAGTGGTGTGAGTTCCATAAGAGCCCCACTCACAACACCACTGAGTGTTGGGCCATGCAATCGCTAGTGGTCGAGTTAAAGGCTTAAGAATCAGATGCATGCTCCAACCCAGAGTCAGAACCCGACAAGGGGAACGGCAAAGGGAAGCATATCATATCGAGAAGAATGATCCTAAAGATCTAAAAGAGGGGGAGCATCTTTTCCACTCATAGATATGGGTGGAGGGTTCACCATTGCAGTTCTTTGCCGACAGTGGTAACTAAAAGAACCTCATTTCAGCAGAGGTCATGAAGCGGTTGGGCCTACCGACTACACCACACTCGCAGTTGTACAGTATCGGGTGGCTTCAGCAAGGAGGAGATCTCTAAGTTTTCCAACAATGTCGCCTTCCCTATAGCATCAAACCCTTCACAGATGAAATATTATGTGATGTTGCACCTCTAGATGTTTGAGATATAATATTATGCCAGCCATACTTGTGTAGGTGACATGCCTTGTATGAGTCAAGGCCTCATGCTGTCATTATTTCTTTGTGTAATTCATTATATAGGATACCGGAGGTAGCCCCGCCTACCACCACTTCTTTGATCACTGCTATGAAATGCAGAAAACTCATCTCCCAAACTAGGAAATTCATTTTCTTCTTGGTTCGCTCACAAAGCAAGGGGAAGATCGTCGCCACATCCATGACCCCGGCGAAGGGTTCCTCCATGCAACAGCAACAACAACAGAGGGATATGATCATGAAAGAAAACAGGAACAAATTCTCCTCACCCACACAGGTACCACACAAATTTCAGGTGGGCAACAAAGTCTAGTTGCATAGACAGAAAGAACACCTTACTAGAACCCATCAGAAGCTTAGACCACTCCAGTATGGTCCTTACACAATTACCAATGTTGTGGGAAATAATGCTTTGGAGAAAAAATTCCCTCATTCCTTTGCCTGCACTAAGTGTTCAATGGGCTGAAGCAAGCTCCAAGAGCATGGTACAGCAGAATAGATGCTTATCTGATTGAGAATGGGTTTGATAAGTGTGATGGTGAACCCATACTCTACATAAAGGAGAATGATGATAAGATTATTATTGTTGTTTCATATGTAGATGATTTGATTTTTACTAGCAATGATGCTTCTCTCATTGTTGATTTTAAAGCAATCATGAAAAATGAATTTGAAATGACTAACTTGGGATTCTTAAGATATTTTCTTGGAATTGAAGTAGACCAAAGTGAAAATGGTGTTTTCATTTCTCAAGATAAATATGTAGAAGCTGTGTTGAAGAGATTTAACACGCAGAACAGCAAGGCAGCTGTGACTTCAACTGTAATGGGGCTGAAATTGACCAAAGAAGACAACAGCAAAGATTTTGATCCAAAATTGTACAAGAGCATAGTTGGCAGCCTTATGTACTTGACTGCAACTAGGTCGGACATTATGCACGCTGTAAGTTTAATCTCCATATTTATGGAAAGACCGAAAGAGACTGATTGGCAGGCAACCAAGAGGATTTTAAGGTATGTGAATGGAATGAAGGGGTTTGGTATTTTATACTCCTCATCTAAAAGTTTCATGTTGACAGGCTACACTGATAGTGATTGGGCTGGAAGTGTTGATGATAGGAAAATCACATCAGGATATGTGTTTCATATGGGATCGGGAGCCATCTCATGGGCTTCCAAGAAGCAACCAGTTGTGTCTTTGTCAACAGCAGAGGCAGAGTATGTGGCAGCAACAACAACAACATGCCAAGCAGTGTGGCTGAGAAGAGTTCTTTGAGATTTTTGTCATGAACAAGAAAATGGCACAACCATTTAATGTGACAATAGCTCAGTAATAGCATTGTCTAAAAATTCTGTTTTTCATAAAAGAACAAAGCACATACATACCAAATTTCACTTCATACGTGAATTGGTTAACAATGGTGAGATTGTTTTGCAGCACTGCAGAACAGAGGATCAGCTAGCTGATATCTTGACAAAACCATTAGCAAAGAGAAGTTTTGATCATTTCAGGAAATGCCTGGGTATGCAGCAGTTGAAATTAAGGGGGAGTGTTGGAATTTAATTCCAACTGCAACATAAATAGCTGGACAGAAATCTGATTTTCTGTAGATATTCGAGGTTGTTCGATGTTGCAAAGTCACTCTTGATATTTTGCACATTAATGTACATTAAATTCTTAGAATTGAATTCCCCTGCAACCGCCGACTTGATTTCTTGAGAAAGGCATCACCGCTTGCTGCATTTAATACACAGATAAGCGTTATAAGATATTTTGATTATTGTTTAAACTCAGTTATGTTTTTTCCTATAAATGTAATGAAAAGCGGTTCTGTTTTACATGTTAGAAGAACAATAGAGAGTCTTTTCTGTAAAACACATAGCAGTGCTGAACCTGTAATTTTCTGAGATAAAGAAAATTGGTTTGTGAAAATCTCTTTATGTGAGGAAGATGAATTTGTATCAGTTGGTTTACTGTTTATGAATACAAGTTATTTTTGTATTGCTATTACACCATTGCACGTTGTTGTTACACCGTAAGCAGAAAATAAACTTGACGTCAAATCACTGTTGTTGTAACACCAAGAACAGCAACTGACGAAATTGCTATTACATCAGTTTCAGCGTTGCTGAAACATTGTATTCCGCAAACGTTTTATCGGCTATGCAAAATAGAGTATTGTTCTGTTTTCAGTTTTGTTTTGAATTATCAGAAATTCTAACTACGTTGCTGCAACACCAAACTGCTTTGCTGAAACACCGTTTCCAGCAAGTGAATTTCTGTTTTCTGAGTTAAAAACAGAGTGCTAAAACAGAGCATTTTGTTTTTTCTATCTGTTATGGAATTTACACAGACTTCCAACACGATTGTGTGAAGTCTTGGCATGGGTGTCTTGGTGGCTCGGGTGAGCGCCCGCCCATCGTGCAAGGGTGCACGGAGGTGAAACGAAGAAGGCAACCGAGATTGTCTTGACTGTAAAATTGGCTATGGGACTTGGTCTTGCCAAGCATACTTGTATATTGTAAAACTGATATTCATAATATACTATTGGGGAGACTCATTGTTCAGGGAGGTTCCCCTCCCTTTATACTATGCAATTATGTTCTCGTTTATAATTGTTGTTGATAATGAATGTGTATGGGTGTTCATTGGTATAAAGGATAACTTAATTATACTTGGTTGAGAATCACAAACTAAGTAGGAGTAAGTGGATAGGCGTATTCTGTGTGCATGAGTATTGTTAAAAAGAAAGTGTTCGGTGGTGCCGCACCTCACCGACACGGTTGAAAGACTACCGTAGGCTTGGGGGTGTGACAGTTGGTATCAGAGCGTGAACTGGTTCAGGTGTTGAAGCATTGAAGCTGATACACAACTTGGCAGTTGGTATCAGAGCTAGTCTGAAGACTTGGAGGAGTCTTGTAGGGGGCTGGGTGAAACAAGTGTATTCACACACTTGGAAGAAGTGACTATGATGACAAGTACTTGCAGGTGAAGGAAGTGATTTCACACTTAAGTGGAACAAGGACTGGTTCACATCATGCAGGGACCGAGGAAAAGGCTGAAAGGCAAGATGGTGGATGAACCTACGACAGGTGAGTCTAGCCATGATGCGGGTGAAGTCTTCCAGTACGAAGTGTTCGAACAAATGGGTCGATGGAGTTCTAACTGGGTTTCGATGAAGGCCGAGAACATGAAGATTCAGGAAAGTTGTTCGAAACTAAGAAGGGAACTTGAAGAACTCAAGAGCCAATGCAAAAGTACGATAGATGTTGAACTCAAGGAACTTGATGAGGAGATCCAACGAAGTGGTCTTGGTCTTCGAGAGCTCTTGGATGAAAGAGCCTGGTTAAGGAAGAAAAGTGCCATGGTGGAAGCCGAAATCAAGCAGGTTGAGGAGGAGATAAAGAAGAAGCTTCTTGGTAAGAAGATCATTGTAATTGAGTAGGAGGAGCTCAACTGCATTGACAAGCTGGGGACTTACTACTGGGACAATCCAGAGGATATTCAAAAGCTTAGTTCTATGAGAGTAGTCAATGGACACTTGGTTGGTGCACTTAAGCAGAGGTCGATGAAGGACAAGCTTGAGGGAGATCAAGCTATACCAGGATCAGGTTGCCCAGATGAGCCAAGCAAGGAGGTGAAGTAACATAAGAAAAATGTCAAGTTGGAGCATGAGCCAATTGACACTTCTGAGGCCGAATTCTTGAAGAAGGTTGCTGATATAAGACAAAAGATAAAGAGGGCAGAAGGAGGTGATGCCTTGAAGCTGAGTTTTGTGCAGGTGACTGTGAAGGGCAAGAGATTTGCAGCTTTGGTTGATACGGGAGCTTCTCATAGCTTCTTGAGTAGGAAGTGAGCAAAGTCTTTTGGGAACAAAGCAAAGATGGAGAGGGAATTGAGTGCTTTCAAAGCAGTCAACTCTACCATGAAAGCTGTTGTTGGTGTGATGGAGAACACTCAGGTGAGAGTGGATCATGGTTTGGAAAGTTGGACTTGAGGTTTGTGGACATGGATGATCATTCTATGGTGCTGGGGCAAGATTTCATGAAGATTGCACAAGCCATATCGATGGTGGACCGGGACATTCTCTTGATCACAGCTGAGGGAAGAACCATGATGGTGCCGATGAATAGAAGCAGTTGCTTGGGGTATAGACCGAGGATGAATTCTATGACTTTGTATCCCAATGATCCGAATGTGAAGCATGAGGATGTGGAGCAAAGAGGACTTGGGAGTATGACTCAAACAACGAAGGAAGGGAAGTTGATTGAATTCATTGCAAGAGCAAGGAAGAATGAAGTAAGTGAGAAGGTAGTCTCATGAACCTTGAGGCACTCGATAGAGACATCTTCTACTGATAATCTTCACAATAGAGTTGCAAAAGAAGGGAGTCCAAGTACTACTTCAGAGGCATTGGTTGATGAGGATTATGAGGGTAGAGATCCTCCTGGCATAGTGGATTTTTTCAGGTATACTATGGGCATATATGACTTTCAGCTGACGAAGGATAAGCTCAAGGAGCTTGGGTGTACATGTGAGGAGATTGAGGCTGTGCACAGATACTTGAGGACACAACACCAATCCGACACATGGGTGGATGAGAGTCAGGGAGGAAACTTCCTGGCCCTCCTTTCTCTATAGACAGCCTTGGAGATGGGTTGGTGTGGAGGCCTTGGTAGGGAGGAACCACATCAACTTTGCAAGGGGCCTTGGAAGGAGGCTTCTTTATGACATATTGCAGACTTGGGTGCAGATGACCAGATGTTGGGATGGAGTCTACATGGGTTGGACATCATGGACAACTAGAGTCATGGACATCATGTTGGAGATATGGAGCATGACAGTTATGCAGGGACATTATGCGGGAGCATGTGTAAAGGTGTCATTCATGGACATTCTATGGGGAGTGCCGAAGCAAAGGATGTTGTGCAGATGTTGTTGTGACATGGAGATATATGAGATAGTGGAGAGGTTGTACACTCTTGTGCAATAAGGCCATGGCTTGATCATGTTGCAGATGGGATGGAGTTTCCATGGACCTGAGCATGGGAATTGGACAGATTCTTGATGAGTCCGAGATGTAGCAGAAGTCAGGGAAAGACTGATGGGGACATGAGGATGTGCATTCTTGTGGTTTGGGCGTATGGTTGGATTAGCTACCCAACTAGTTCGAGTCATGAGGGGTACCAATGTGCAGAGGTGTGTTCGTATCAGGCTGGGCCGAGGAGAAGCATGCATAGGTGATGTTTGAAAAAAAGATGTGGTTGTGAGTTCTACACTTGATGGAGAGCATTCAGACGTGTGTTCTAATGGGAAACTACAGGATGAGGATGACACATGATGGGGTTGACACATTGTTGCAATGGGCATGTAGCTTGAGATGGAGAAACCAACCTTTCACGATGGAGAGCAGCATGTGGAGATTGTGACAGGGTGGTCAATTATCGTGGATTGAGATGATTTCAGATGTATGACATGCCAATGGGATGTGTAACTTGGTATGGTTATCTTGGTGAAAGATGGTTGTTGAGGTGAGACATGGTGAAGATGGAGTTCTACATATGTTGCAGGGATGTTTGCAGTATGTGGAGGAGTTGACATCATGGATATCGATGATCTTGGTGGATGGATACCAGGATGGTGTGTTGTCGAGGACGACAACGATTTCAGGTGGAGGAGGATGTAACACATTCGGTTGTGCGACGCGGTTGGGCGCCGGGCGACCTGGGCGTGTGCACGGGTGAGCGATGGTTAGTGCGACGGGCGGTTGTGCAACACGGTTGTGCGACCTGGTTTGTGACGAACGAAGGCTTGCGACGAACGAAGGTTATGCAATGAACGACAAGTGATGAACAACGATGTGATGACTTATACCCACGGTTCGAGCATGTGCGATGAGTGAGGCCGACTTGCGATGGAGTGGAGGCCGACTCATCAAACGCGTTGGAGAGGGGTGTGTGGCGTTTGTGGGGCGGTCGGCTGGGCAGGCCACCCACATGCTACGGTGCATATATATGCGATGCGATGGGAGATCATTCGACCATCAACGATTGGACATATGGTCTTCGCTCAAGTGTAGTGCGCTGTGTTGTGCTCAGAAATAGAGAGGCGCAACCGCATAGCTCGTGCGCTCTCTTGCCTTAGTCGCACATTTGGAAACACATTTGGAGAGTGGGTGAAGTCGTTGGGCAAGGTGTGCCCGGGCGATCGTGTTGAGGTGCCGATTGTGCCAAGTCTTGGCATGGGTGTCTTAGTGGCTCGGGTGAGTGCCCACCCATCGTGCAAGGGTGCACGGAGGTGAAACGAAGAAGGCAACTGAGATTGTCTTGACTATAAAATTGGCTAAGTATGGGACTTGGTCTTGCCAAGCATACTTGTATATTGTAAAACTGATACTCATAATATATTGTTGGGCGGACTCATTGTTCAGGGAGTTGACCCTCCTTTATACTGTGCAATTGTGTTCTCGTTTATAATTGTTGTTGATAATGAAAGTGTATGGGTGTTCATTGGTATAAAGGATAACTTAATTATACTTGGTTGAAAATCACAAACTAAGTAGGAGTAAGTGGATAGGCGTAGTCCATGTGCACGAGTATTGTTAAAAAGAAAGTGTTCAGTGGTGCCGCACCTCGTCGGCACAGTTGAAAGACTACCATAGGCTTGGGGGCATGACAGGTAGACTCGGGAGGAAGATAGGATGTAAGTTGCAGGAACACATGTTTGAAAATTACACTAATAATCGATTCTTGGCACTTACTTCAACATTTACTTTCTAAATTTTAAGACATTTTGAATAGAAATCAAATGAATACTATGTGTTTGCAAAGGTGCAGAGGCCGATGTCAAAACTTTGGTGAAAGAATCAGCTCCATGAGTTTGGAGGAAATTAATTGTGAACCATTTCTTTTCCATTGCCTTTGATGTCATATCGTTTTATCCATCCTGGTTTCTCACAAGCCTAGCAGAATTAGTGTTCTGCATAAGCCTGCGAATTACACTCCTATATTCTGCGCAGGCATCCTGGTTGGTCGAAATCCACAATCTTCACCAAATAGTTTATCAACTCTATAAAGCACTTGACGATGGCCTCAAATCTGAAGGTTTCAACCAAAACTCTTCATTGAGTTGTAAGTAGATTAAAATATATGGTTTGGGAAAGGAAATTGAAATAAATGAGTAATGATATTCAAATTAATGTGTAGAAAGGAGAGAAACACATGCAGTCCTTTTCATTATTAAATATTGAAGTAGCTTTTTAAATATAAATTGAATTATGGTGAAGAATTGTGTTGAAAAATGATAAATCATTTGTATTATGCATAAATTAAAGGGAAATTTCTACAGAAAATTTACTCATGTGATTTGCTGCAATTATCGCAAGCCATAAGAACTTAGCTCCAATAACCCCTTCAGTTACGCTGTGAAAAACGTGGGCGAGGATAACTAGGGTAGATTAGTATGCACCAATATAAAGGCAACCAATATTCTCAGTATATAGTTGTATTGGAAGAATCACCGCACCTCTATAGAATCTGTAATTTCCACCTTGGGGATCGTAGTTACTGGTTTGGAATGTTTACCAACACCTACTGGTTTTGGTGTAATGGCAAACCTCCACATGGTATGAGTGCTTGGAACTAGGTTTGATTCCCCCGAGTTGCATTTGAGGTGGGGTGTTCGAAGAATCACCGCACCTCTATAGAATCTATAATTTCCACCTTGGGGATCCTAGTTACTGGTTTGGAATGTTTACCAACACCTGCAGGTTTTGGTGTAATGAAAAACCTCCAGAAGTTGTATAGGGTCCAATACCTCCTCCGCGAATGAGAAGAAATTAGCAATGAGATTATGGATGAATATCAGAAAAGAAAAATGACAGTAAGGCTCACTTCAAAGAAGGAAAGTGCATCAAAGAGGGAAAGTGCATATGATTTTCGCGAGGCTGTGTTGGGAAAGGCAGTTACAAGTGAAACGGAAAAACTCATTACCACCAATCAAGCCTTAACAAGTAAGGACATAAATATTCAACACCTCATAAAACTTTAACTAGCAATTGCTTCTAAAGGGGCAAGGTACACCGAAGGAAGAGAAGAGTTGGGAATATCATCTAGACAACCAACGAGTGAACTAATGAAGAGTGAACTAATGAATGTATATGACTGATTGGAATAATGAAGTCCTTACTGATGCAAGAGCATTCAGCCCAAGGAAAATCATTGTTATTAAGTAGACATAGGGGGGATCATGTATTTTTAGGAAGTAGTTTTCCTAAGTCTCAAGTTAATGAAATTTAGGCCTTTTAGTGATTTAATTAGATGTGTGAGAGAAATTGTAAGTGCTCTCGAATAAATGAGAACATGAGTGACAATAATGACAAAAGAGCCTAAAATCAATTAGGAGTCTTAGAACATTCCATGATTCAAGGGACAAGAGAGAGACTTTAGGAATTAATTAGAAGTGAACATAGTGGACAGAGGATTTAGGAGTCGGTTCAATAGATATACGAGTTGAACCATGATAGTTCAACAGAAATCTTGGCATATACGTAAGCATACGGACAGAGTCAAAAAGAGGAGGCCACTGACATTGAAAAATAGGCCTATGAGAGACAGAGAAGTCTCAAATGTATTCATTTCTTTTACATATAT
>APFE030544648.1:0-21682 GCA_000404065.3 Pinus taeda | reverse complement strand
CCACTTTGTTCTGAATGTGGTTTTGAGTCGGTCATCGGGGTGGACCAAAATTTGGTTATACCCTGAAAACCCGTCCAAGAAGGACATTAACTCTGAGCCTGCAACTGATTGGAGTATCTGCTCCATAGTGGGTAATGGGAAGTTATCTTTTAAACTTGCCTTATTTAAATTTATGAAATCAATACAAATCCTTATGTCGCCATTTTTCTTTCTGACTGGTACCATATTGGAGACCGAGTTTGAGTGTCGTACGGGAAAAATAATCTTAGCTTTTAAGAGTTTATTGAGTTCCGATTTTATTTGACCCTCTAAGTTTGGATGTATTTTTCTCAACTTTTGTTGAACTGGTTTCTGTTCGGGAAGCATCGGGATAGTGTGCTGGATAATGGATGTATCATGCGTCTTTAGATCGTCATATTTCCAAGCGAAAACATGTTTATTTTTGCGTAACAGTCTAATGAATGCTTCTTTTTCCTCCATGGAAAGACCTAATCCTAAATTAATGTTTTGAGGATTTTGTTCGGTGCCAAGGTTTATCAATTCAAACCTTAAGGTAGAGCTCTGGAGCTTTGTATTAGACACGGGTTTAAACCTGTCTTTAATATCGTAAAGGTCCTCTAGCTTCACCACGCGCTTTGGGATTGAGTTTTCCTCATGTTTAGTTCGCATTTGGATATCGTGCTCGTCTTCCTCGATGATTTGATTATCATAGGATTTTTCGGAGGTCAAAAATTGTAAAATGTCTTCATCGTGGTTGAATACTCTCCAATTGGTTACATTGTCAGGAATGGATGGTCTAAAAAGTAATTTTACTGAAAATCTATCTGGGCTATAGTCTTCGGAAGGGAGTAGCTTGGAAGCGACATTGGCTAGCAAGTTGGCTGCCGAATTTTGCGATCTGGGAATGGAAGAAATATTGAATGCTAGAAAATGGGAAGTGAGCTCTTGTACTAGCGATTGATAATGTTTGAGATGGTTCGAAAGACAATGAATTGTATTTCTTATCTGTTTAACAATAATCTCAGAGTCTCCAAAGACCTTTAAGTATTGGACTTTGAGGCCGATCGCTTTGTATAGTCCTTGGACTAATGCTTCGTACTCAGTTGTGTTATTGGTGCATTCAAACTCTAATCTATAGGACAGCATTGTTTTTTCTCCTTGTGGGCTAACCAAAATGCATCCTGCTCCTGATCCTTCACTAGACTTGGATCCATCAAAATATAAAGACCAAAATAAAGAATTATCTACAATCTTATTTACAAAATTTTCAGTAATATTAACACATTTAGACCTGTCGGTCTGTGAAAAGTTTTCAATTTGCGATGCGAAATTGTTAACTGAGAAAGGAGATGGTTGGGCAATATAATTGCCGAAAAATGACTCAGAAGAATAATTTCCTAAGATATTGTTGTTGAATGCAATTGGTTGATTTTCTTGTTCAAATTCTGTAACAGTGTGGGTCATATGTTTCTCCCGATCGATCTTTATTTGATTGGGCTTGCCCTTACAGGGGAGCCACATGTGGGACCAATCGGTGGAAATATACCCATGGAGCTTTTCTGACCAATCCCTGCTTAAAATCAGCCCATAGAATTCAGGTATATCGGCGACTAGGATATCAATCCTTTGGACTATTCGTGGATCTGCCGATAACCTGATTGTAACAGAGTTTATTTCCCCTAAAACTTGAACTTTAATTCTATCTAACTACACAATGTGAATCGAAGATTTCTGGGGTTCTATATTTAGTTTAGAACAAACTGAAGCAGGCATTATATTAGATGATGCCCCAGAATCAATTAAGCAGTTATGTAGATTTCGATTGTAAATTTCATATGTTAAGAGGAAAGGAGGAGTATGGGAATTTGATCTATCTCCTATCAGAATTGTATCAGTTGCCTCAACTCTACCAGAAGGTGGTTGTCCTGAGTCACTTGCAGCTTTAGTACTGGGAAGAGGTGAAGAAGGAACTGCATTAAGTTCTTTGAGAAGTAATTTTTGTTGATGCTTTAATTTACTAAGTTCAAACATCATGATGTTTGCCTTAGTTTTCTTCATGTCATCAACAATATTATAGTCCATCGAATCAGATACTACCAATGTCTTAGATGACGAAGGTATATTGGAAGATGACGGCTGATTCTGAGATACTGTTGCGGATGGCTTCCTTGTGGGTACCTTTTCC
Source organism: Pinus taeda (assembly GCA_000404065.3). Taxonomy (NCBI): domain Eukaryota; kingdom Viridiplantae; phylum Streptophyta; class Pinopsida; order Pinales; family Pinaceae; genus Pinus; species Pinus taeda. The sequence goes on along the minus strand of APFE030544648.1, from coordinate 19,497 downwards.
TTTGCAGTATTGGTACCAGCACTCCTTTTCTTTGAATTGGCTTGAATAGGTTCGGGAATAGCTTTACTCCTTGTAGTGACAGGAAAGGCTTCTTGCTCAACGTCAGTATCAGAATTAGGGAGTATAAAGTCCCACATCCCGTGGCATTCAACTACTTCCTCTTCTTCTTCTTCGGATGGTGTAATTGTTTCTTCCTCTTCTTCTTCCTCAGGATCCGAATCTGCGTAAGATATGACATTTGGAGGCTTGGACTCGGGTTTTTTGAAATTCCTATATGGTTTCTTCGTTGAGGACTCTGATACTTGTTTCTTAATCTCAACCATTTTGTTTGACATGGTTTTAAGGATTTTTTGAAGGCCCTCCATGTCATATGGATCCTTAGTGATCTTTTTCTTCGAATCATCTTTAAAGGACACTTTTTTGGATTTTCGTTCTTCCAAGGCAGTTTTCTTTTCTAAGGCGATTACACTTTTTTCAACAACGAGGGCTTCCTTCATGTTTTCGACCAATGTAGGTTGTTTAGCCCTATCCACAAAAATGGCTATGTTTGAGGGTAAGGCAGTGATATACCACTCGCTTCTAACTTGTTCGCTTGGCTTATCATCGGTGGGGATTTTGTTCAAGAGTTTATTAAATCGAGAGTTAAACTCCTTAATGGGTTCTCTTGACTCGATCCTTAAATTGGAAAGGTCATGGACAAGTGTAGCCAAGGATCTATCATTGCCGTGTTTGGTGAGGAACTGTTCCTGGAAGATATTCCAACTTGTGATGGATCCAGAGGGCAAGGAAAAATACCAAGACCCTGCTGATCCTTGTAATGTATAGGGAAAAAATCTAACTACCACATCTTCTTCAGTCACTCCCTTCAAATTGACTGACAACATAAAATTATTTATGTGTTCTTCTGCTGACGTTCTAGCATCTGGATTGAATTTTGGGATCCATTTTTCGGGATAATCGGGTAATGGATGTAAAGGTGCAGGCATGGTGACTGCACCATGACTTCTCCATGGTCTTTGAGCCATTTTAGGAGTACCAACGATTGTCTGTGGTGTTCCAGGTGCTTGAGGGGGAGGTGGAAGTGAAGACTGAAAAGGTTGTGATGTTTGAGATGAAGTCCCTTGGTGAACAACAATATGTAGTGGTGAAGTGGGTGTTTGACTTCGCACAGGTGATGATGAAATGGAAGATGATGGAGAAAAGGTTTCGCTACTAGAACCTTCAGCGGTCTTTTTAATCCTTTTCCTTTCGGGCAAAGGGAACTTAGGTGGTTCAATACCTAGTTTTTCACTTTGGAGTATGGTAAGGTGAGGAGGTAAGTGGAATTGCGAAGTTTGACTGCCTTGTGATACTTCAGATGTAGGAGGCGAAATCGAGAAGCCTTGAAGTTTCTAGATCATGGATTGAACTTCAGGGGACTCAGGACTTAAGTGTTCTGAAGTATGATGTAATTGAGCAGTTGTGGTTGATTCTTTCTCGTCTCGTCTGGATACTGGTGATTCAGAATGCGAACGAGAGGTCTGAGGAGAGGTGGAGGGTGAATTACTCTTTGAATGGTTTGTAGGTGTTGGCTTACTCACCATTCATAGCGGATGGCCCTCCTTCTAGCGCCAAAAATGTTGATGCCTCGAAAATCGCTGCAACAACATTGGGGGATAACCACCCGGTCCGGACCTTAGTACAACTCCTTTTCCGTTTGGGATGGTGGCTCCAACTGGATATAACGGGACCAGTTTCCCGATAATGAATAAAAGGGATGGATGAGTGATGAGTTGTCTGTTTTAATGATAGGCGGATAGCTTATTCTATTAACAAAAATAAGAAAACTAATACTAATCCCGGGAACAACTATTCATTTGAGATGCAACGTTTAATAATCCTTATCTATTAACAGGCATATAGATGACTCTGTAAAATAAACACAGATATTCAATCATTTTAAGATTACTTCATCTAAATAGTTAAACGAAGAGATTAACACAAGTTACTGCATTCATCATTTATATCATCGATACATATACGATTGAACGAAAAGCATGCTATAAACAGCCAATAGTGGGATGCATAAAGGATGCTGTTAAAACACATATATAAGCGATAATAGCGAGAGCGATCAAATAACAATTCATATAACAGGAATGAGTTCAGACACAGATAATAGTACCATATGAGCTGCTAATCAATCCCGAATATCAATCGCTATTTGAAATTCTTCCTTCAACACAGAAATGATTTTAAACAAAGACAATAATGCACATTTGTATAAAAACCTTCCTTATCAAAATCAGAATAATTGGTCCAGTTTCATAAAAGAATATCCATGAAGTACAATAGTGCAACTTCAGGGTTTAAGTCATATACAAAACTTTACGACCCTTTCTAAATGCATCAAAGGGTCTATAAATACTACTAAGCTAAAAAGTCTATGAAACAAAATCCTACTAAATTGGCATCAATTAATTCTATCTATCTTCTTGGGGGCGATCTGGCAGTCGGCGATGTGAATCATGACTTAGGCTACTTGCCTTTAAACCTGAGCTGGCTTATCGCAAGCATTGGCTCCACTTCGGGTGGTCTGTTGAGGTGCAAGCTGAGTTGGGCAGCAAAGGTGGCGTCCTGAATATCGGGTATAATATACCCAATCGCATCTGTGAGGCATTTGAGGGCGGATCTCTAGCTGTGCGGCTTCACTAATAAGAACCAATAGGCATCCCATGTCAAACTGTTGATCCCCGCGATTAACCTTCCATTTTTCTCCAGCTTTGGGTAGCATGAATGCTCCAACATCTTTGTTGCTGTTAATTGGCCTGGAGTACATTGAGAAATCATGTTAGACAAGTAAAGAGTATTATTTACTAATTCAACCAAATTACTAGTGGTTGCCTTGCATCTTAAAATTGCTCTTTCTGCCTTCACTAACTGTGATTGCCATTCTGTGAATAATATTTCCTTATGTGATTCCAGAATCCTTGGTAGGTTAGTTGCCTATCCCTGATCGCAATCTTGCCATTCCAGAAAATTTGTCAATGTTTCTTTGGCCTGATCCAAATCTGTCCTTGCCTTTTCTACTTTTTCGCTTATGGATGCCACTAAGTCGCACAATGGCTCTGCCTGGGTGATTTGCTGACATAAGAGCTTCATTTGATTTATCAATGCTTTATTTAATTGAAATGCCTCTGCTTTAAACTCATCTACCTGAGGGAGCTTTTTCATTTGCTCAATTTGAGCTGATAATTGAGTGATTTGCTCATCTTTGGATTTTAACATTCCCTCAGTTGATATTTTTAATTGCGCCAATGCTGCCGATAGCTCCTTCTGATTTTGGATTGCACTATCATCAATCCTCTGTTTTTCTTCTTGCAATTGCTTAGTCAGCTGATTATTATTTTGTTGCTGTACTAGCAATTGTTGTTCTGCCTTCTCTGCGTTCTGTTGCGCTTCTGATAATTGAGCCTGTAGTGAAAAGATGTCTTGATCTTTTGCCTTTAATAGACTGCTCAACTCCGATGCTTTATCTATTGTTGCTACCGAATATGCTCCAGCGTATTGCGATAGCTTTGTCAAGTCATTGGAGGGGTCAAATTCTTCCTTCCATACAACATTGCCTGTTACTGTTAATTCAAGGAATAAATAAGGTTGATCAGCCCTTCTCCTCTTCCTCTATCGTTTCACAACAGATTTATGCTTAGGGTTGTAGAAGACATCCAAGGGAGGAATCTCTTCTATCTGCAAAATGATTTCGCCCGATGGGTCCTTAGGAATTATTTCCGTTTCCTTTAATTTTGGTGGGTCGTTGGTTTCGCCTGAAACCTGCTTTGATGTCGCTTCCTGTGTGTCGCCCTATTTTGAAACCTCATCATCTTTAGAGAATTCTAGATTGTCGATGATTGAATTGAATTGCTGCCATTCCTGGAGCAATTTTGGATCAATCTGTGTATCATCATTAACTTTTGAACTGCTCTCTTCTTGAGTTTTCGCCTGGGTTTCTTCCTGTCTCTGCAAGTTTTCCTGGGTTTCTTCCTGCCTCTGGTCATGCACTTCCTCCTACTGCTTTGATGTAATAGGAGGTTATTTATCACGTCATTTCTCAGGCTCGCTTGATTTTGTTGTTGGAGTAGTTGCTAACAGGTCTAGAGGCAGAGTTTGCAACCTTTGCTCTCTAAATCTGTTAAATTTGACCAACCCCTCATCATTGTATTCATTTATGGCGAGCGATTTGACTTGATTTAGCAACTTGGCCGATGCGAACAAGTCCTCAAATCTGTCTTCTTTGTGCTCGAACTTGGCCAATTTGGCCTGGTCGAGTGCATTGTAGGCGAATTTTTTCGGATCGAATCGCCTGCTCGGTAGAGTTGCTAGAGTCAGTGAATTTATTTTCTCAGCTTCCTTCTCTGCATATTTGAGATCATGCAGAGTGTAAATACCAATTCACAAAGGAAAGGACGGCCAAACATGCTTCTTTTCTTTTTTCATAGTTTAAGTAACCCCATCGACGTTGATCTGATAGGCTATTTCCCTGGCAAGTAGTTTATCAGGGATGTATAGAGGAAGCACATGGGGCTTGGCTTGAATGCCAAAAACTCTGATATAGGTGAACTTTACTTCTCCAAACCAACTTCCTACGGTAGTTAAATCCACCCCTGCTTGGCCAGAAATCTTAGGGGCAGGCTTATTGAAAATGGAATAATGAATAGGCAACATAAATCGTTGCATATTTGATACAAATGGTGTTTGTAGTTGGTCTTCCACAACTTTTGATGATATATGTGGACGGGTGCGGGGTCTTGCGACGTCCACCTCCATCCGAGCACAGGAAATTCATAATTAAAACATAAAACATCTAATACATAGGCACTGTAGTAAAATGGCGGGATGAACCTCTCAGTAACGTGAGAGTTGAATCTGAAATTAAGAATGGCAGTTGCTAGCTTATCAGATAGTATATCCGCCCAATCCATTATTTCGCCACTACACGCCGCCTCCATTAAGGGGACCATTTCTATGGTAAAATTAGCGGAATCATGTAGTCCCCATAGTCTGCACATCATAATCCCAACATAGCAATAAGGAGAACATAGGGAATCGACCGAGTACTTACCCGAAGATTCGTGCTTGTGCTTTGCTGGATTTTGTCTCCAACCTCGAATGGGTTCGGACTCAGTCTCATTTTCTGCTCGGAATTTCTCCTGGAATGTCGTGTTATACTTCTTCTCTTCTGCTGGAAAATGATACATTTTCCTTAGATCCTCGGCTCGAAAAGAACCAAAAATCATCCCATCTATAGCGCTGAAAGTTCTATCAGTAATTGGGATTTCTTGAATCGCCCATCTTACCACATCTGTATATGGGAGAATTTGCTCCCGGGACGCTATTCTATGAAGAAAGGAGTTGGCTAAATCACTCAGATTAGCCTCGAATTTACTAGTGCTGTTGGCAGAAACTTGTATCCCTGTCACCCTCGGGTCTTCAGCTTCAATCAGGTTATATGTGCCTTGCTAAGTAGCTCTGGTAAGTCCCAGGCACGTAGTGTTCGATATGAGTCCTTTCTTTCTATTGCCTGGATCTACAATAGGTTGCCCTGCGGCCGGCAAAGCGGAAGGCATTGTGGTCTTCTTGGACTTCTTTCCCATTTCGCTCAAATTTGTTTTTGCGGGAGAATTCTGCACAGAGAGAACGATAGGCGTAATACAGGAAATAATACATAAATCGAATAGACTGGGATATATATATATATATTGATAAATTCATGGTGATTGATTGACTTAAGGTCGCTTCAAATCAAATCTGTAAACAAATCGCAAGCTTGTTGTTTTCATTAAATGGTCGTTAAGGCCCGTCAATCTCATCAATACCAGTCAATTTGATTAATGGCCGAATGATTTATTTGAAGCGTGCCTTGGGCGATTTGGTGGTTGAGCGCGGATGAGCGGCTTTTTGAAAGATAGTGCCTTAATTACGAATAAATCGTATTAAGCTGCTTTTATGCTTTTCTTTGAAAACCGCGCTTTTGGCTTTATCGCCATCGGGCGTCGGGGAAAATCATAAGTCATTGTTTTGGTTCCATTTGGAATCCCCGATCGCCGATAGCGATATCGCATCGCGTCGGGAGTAGCGAGTGGGGCGGTTAAGAAGGAGTGCATAGTCGATTGCCGATTGCCGATAGCGATATCACATCACATCGGGGCAAGAGGGAGCTTTATTGTGTTTAATTCATTACCACCGATATCCGATAGTGATATCGCATCGCATCGGAGCTTGAGGGATTTAATTACGTAAAATCTTTTATTGCCGATATCTGATAGGGATTTCGCGTCGGAACAAGCCAATATGTCCTCAAGTTGTGTTCCCTTTGTCATTGCGATATGCAATCTTGTGATCGCTTTATCGTAATGACAAAATATTAATCGTTTTATGTTAAGGCTTTTGATTGGTTTATGGAAAAGGCTTTTTGGTAATGTTTTATTTTATTTCTTCGGCCTTTTAGAATAGAACTAAATTGATACCAAAGAAAACAAAATTTAAAAAGGGACCCATTTCATATTATGGTTTTGAGATAATATTGATCTGAAATGGGGGGTTGTTGTAGGGCACAACAGAACCCCCCAAAAAAAATAGACCATGAAAGTATGAAAGTCTAAATGGCACTACTATTTACTTTTATGCATAATAATGGTTGTGTACAACTTGTTATTTGTGCCACAATCCATGGTAATCAAATTTTTTTAATATTGGTTATTTCATGCTTTGAATTTTATGTTTTTAGTTAGAGAATAAAATCTGACCAAACAGCTTAATCTTGGTAGAACAATAGATAGGTAGAGAAATAAAAGGATCTCATCAGTTAAATCCAAGCCCTTGGAAGTTATAAGGTTAGAAGTAGATAGTTTGTTTTATAAAAGAAAAGGAAAGAAAAGGGTTCGCTAGCCTAAATGCACCCTAATAAGTACAAAGAAGAATAAAATGTTAGGGTAGTAAGGGGTAAGTAGAAGAAAGGTTGCTGAAGTATAAAGTTGATTGGATGAAAACACATTCATCATGCTTAGACATATGTGTTAATATGTATGATCAACTATGGAAGAAAAAAAAAAGGTTTGAAAGCTAATATGTTTAACTCCCCCTCATTCATTTTTCCCCTTACTCACTAATTTCCTATCCACAAGTATATTCTAGCACTTTAAATCCTTCAAGTCAAAGAGGCTTAGAGCATTTCTATCACTTTTGGTGGGACCCGCCCCTCGGCTTAATGACTTATGGACATCAAGTGTTGGAATCCCCTTCATGAAATTCATTTCTCCCTCATTACCCTAATAAAACCCCATTTCCTAAAAATAAACTTCAGTTACCTAGGAAAAGTTAAAACCCCCATGTAAATCCTATTTCATTCAAAAACCCACAAAAGACATCTTATCCTTAGTATTAAGTGTATGTAAATAAAGTGGGAAAATATTACATTAACATTTATACTTAAGGGTATATTCACTCCGCTAACTTCATATTGATTTTTAACTTTATTATATAATTCCCATAATACCTTTTCCCTTTTATTAATTAAATCCCTGATCCGAATTTGGATCCTTAAACTCTCTTAAAGCTACCCGAACTCTGTAACAGCTTGTACCAAAGTTTAAAGTCTTGTGGATGTCAAAGCCTCTTAGAAATAACCTCTAAACAATGACAATTTGCAGCTAGCACAAAGCAACGAGAGCCTTCGGTCAAAGCGCATTGACTTTTGGCCCATGGGGATTGTGCATGGTACAAAAATGGTAGTTAGCAGGCTTAGACCAGAAAACAGAGGCTGTTTCTGATCATCGCTGGGCAAAACCTCTCGAAATGGTAAAGCCCTGAGCACTCGGTAATAAGGAAAGCCAAGAAACCATGGGAAAAGCGCTAAAACCAAAGGCGGGTCCCGCACTCCAAAACTAGCGGAATATCGGGGGCGTTTCAGGGAGTAAGCGGGTTTGTTAGAGGACCCAGTGATGCCATACAGTGAATGACGCATGTCCGACAGATGAGAGAGAAAACCGCTCTCATCGCAGGCTAACGTCCGAGCAAGTCAACCACATGATAAGAGTGATAACCATCGGATTTGGAGGCCTCAGATCTAACGACGGAGATTGTGCTCGATGGGAAACCAGATTCGACACATAAAGGTTGAAGTCTAATTGGATCGCTGAGTTGGCGGATGAATCATTTCATAGAGTAACCAAAGTAACACACTGATTGAGGAAGAGTTGGCTCAGCTCGTGAGGAGACAAGTGGCCACCTCTTTGTGAAGTGTCACAGTGATGATGACACATAACAGGGAATTCCAACGAATAGAGGTAGGCGATCTGAAGCGCTGGGAGAGGAAGCGAACAGTCATGAGACAGATCGACATTAAGCCACAAACAGAAAGAGAGTAAAAGGAAGAAGTAATAGAGCAGACATGGAAGCAGAAAAACTAGAGCCGAGCTCACTGTAATAGGCAGAGCCACCAGAGATTGAGGGCGAACAGCGAGAGGACATTGAATGTGCAGAGAGTCTGGGGAGTCACTTGGAGGTTGAGTGAAAAGCTAGAGAGCTCAATTGACAACAACATATTGTTGTTGGAATTGCTTGGAGGTCGAGCAATTCACAGAGGCATGTCAAAGCCGAGTGAAAGAGCTTAGAAAAGCTAGAGCAGAGAGCCAGTACTAGAGCCTGAGCCACAAAGCTAGAGCTAGAGTTAGAGCCATAGCCAGATCCAAGAGACAGAGCGAGTGCTAGAAGTGAGCGCTGAGAGCCAGAACTAGAGCCCGAGCCACAGAGCCAAAGCTAGATCCAGAGCCACAACCAGAGCAAGAGCCACAACTAGAGCCAAGAGCCAGAGCGAGCTCTAGAAGTGAGAGCTAAGAGCTAGAACCAGAGCCCGAGCCACAGAGCCACAGCCAGAGTCAGAGCCACAACTAGAGCAAGAGCCAGACCCAGAGCCAGAGTCAGAGCCACAACTAGAGAAAGAGCTAGAGCCAGAGCCAAGAGCCAGAGATGGAAAGCCGAAGAGCTCCAAGAGCCAAGGGATAATATGGTGTTCTGAGCCCAATGTTCTTGTATAAAACATTGGATTTAAGTGTAGCACTTGTAAAAGAACTATTTCCATAATCCTAGAGAGCCTAATCAAGTTGATTAGAGCTCAAGGAGATGTAGCCCAAGATATCAGGGTGAACTCCATATTATCTTGTTGTCTCATGTGTTTGTTTTTACTACTGCTTTAACTACTGTTATATGCATTTGTATATCAATTTAAGTACCTTACCATATCAGCACAAGCAACAGATTTTAAAGTAAATAATCAGCTGAAAACAAATACAAGCATACACCCATATTTTCAAGCATTTCTTATTTCCGTATTGGTTAACTTGGGAAAATTACAAGCTTTGGAAGTGGGAGAGGTTCTTGTAAGTTAGACAAGAAGCCTAAGAGCCCCATTTTCATATCAATCCCCTATGTAATATCCTAACCCTTAGTTTTAATAAAAACTATACAATCTACCCCATATCCTGACAAAACCCTCTTAATACACCCCTGCACAATGAACCTAAACTAACCTCGTCATTAAGCCCCACCTGATCACTTTAAACCTGTGATTAAATATTAAATAATCACAATCCGCTGTGATAAAAGTCCTTCCCCCTACTGACACCTCAGTTCATATCACCCGCACGCTTCCCTCGCCCGATTGCCATCCGATCACCATCCCCCTTATCCGACGGTCCATAGCCATTTTGGCCGCGCCCGATGGCTGATCGTTACCTGCCCGATAAAGTGGTTTTTCCCTAAACCCTAAATGCTATGTGTTTAGGCGCTGGAGTAGATCGGGTGACCCCTCCCAAATACGACCTTCACCACAAAATCAGTGTGATGGCTTGGAAAACCGCCTACCAGCTCAACCCGAGAAACCATCACTGTTCATTTAATTAATCCCACGCAAAATTTAAAAAAGTTACTTTTAAAACCTTGAAAACCCTCGTTTTCATTCCTTTTGCCCCGTTTCACAGTAAAACCTATCAAACCCTTTCAACGCCACCCTGAACCTCTACAACACAATTCGACCTTCGATTACTTTCAAAACATTGCCGCGACTCCTTCCCCAGACATCCCTGCAAAGCCATCAATTGCCTTTCCCGCAAACCTATGTTTTCTTAATGATTGTTGTATTTTGTAGGTAATTAGCAGAAGACTAGATCTTGGATAAACAATTTTGATAGTAGTCACATAACTTGTTTACTCCAAGGCTCGAAAGGAAATCTATTTAAAAACCTTCATTTAGAAGAAGAAGAAAGAAAGAAATAATTCACACAGAGACATTGACTGTTAAAACAAAGGAACCAGACAGAGCATATAGTCAAAAGAAAAATAGATCAAACATACAGAAACTTGATCAATATCCATTACCATATGCCAATACATATAAAAAACTAAATGATTTACTGTTGAAATACATAATAAAAAGTTAAAATGTACAGTAAAAGTAAAAACAAAGTAAAGGATATTGACAGATCATCAAAGTAAAAGTGTATAAGATGAAAGAGTATCAGTAAAAGTGTATTAGATTGAAAAATCAAAGTGAGGATAGATGAAAAATCAGAGCACGAATGGTACATTTTCCAGAAATTTCCTGTTTAAGCCATAATTGTGCAGAAACTATTGTGGCCAAAACACGATGCATTTTGAGAAACTAGAGGAGTTTTATGTTCCTAAAAGACCAATCTACAAAAGCCTATCTCACATTTTACACAGGTATTACAAAAAATGAGATAAATTCATATCTTCAGAGCCTAGTTTTCGGACTGTGCAAAGTCCTATTTTTGACATATTTTTGCAGAGAATATTATGAACATCTAGAGATGAATTTTGGGAAATGGAGAGAGGTTTATCTCAATACCATACTTATCTACAGTAACCTCTTTCACTTTTTACATATATATCTCAGATTAAGATATACAAAGGTATCCCTGGACCCTAAAGTTGTAGAATTTCTAGGGCAAAATGCACAAAGGAAGGAGGTAGTTGGTGACTTGAAAGCCTCCTCATCATTAAGAGTTGCAATCAAAGTCGAATTTTTCTTCTTTGTCACCATCAATACATAAATATAGTACAAAATATATTCATTGAGCTTGAGTGTCTTTTATTTAAGTTCTATTAATGTAAAATAGTTTAAGATATTTGTAAAACCAACCTTGATTTTTTTTTCAAGATATTTCAGTTTAGAATTTAAATAAGTTCTTCTTCATTGGAAGTATTTTGGGGTGGATTCTTAGACATTTCTATAGACTTCTTGATCAATACTATAAAGCCATTGGAGCATTGACTGAGCCAACAAGCTGGATTGATGAATAAAGACCAGATATTTCAAAGGATTCATGTGTTGAGCGAAGTGCAGACAAGTATTTTCTCACGTTGTTATATTTCTTGAAGTTTTTCCATAATGTATATTTGAATCTGAATGCTATAACTGGAGCATTATCTCAAAATTTATTTAATTACACTCTATTTTAAATGCTAGGCAAATACATGTTTTCTACTGATATCTAAGTTAAGGAATTCTTAATTGCTCCTTAGTTTAGGTTGTTTCTTTATAATCTATAGCAAAGGGTTATTAATTTCCCTTTGTTTCCAATTACCCTTTGTTCCTCGTTTCAATCCCGGTTTGAGAATTCTTCATTGCTCTCTCACCCTGGTTAAACCTTTTCACCTCTCTAGCCCAAATATCTGCACTCTACTCTGTTATCTTTCCCTTTGAACATTCCCTTTAGTGAGTTGATCTAGTTCTACTTCCCTTCTATTGATTCCATAGCCCAATGGTCTAGAGACATCATTCTATCCAATTGTTTAAAGAACTCCACCACCCAATCTTCAATACAAATAAAAGACCCCCCTGAACATTCATAACTAGCCTAAAATTCAAACAAACAAAGCGAAATTATAAAGAGAGATCCCTCTCTGAGCATCAGTAAGGCTAGGTCCTGATCTCCAAAAGTGGTTTGTAGTTACCTTAGTGATTTCTTTCTTTAACCTTGAGAAAATACTAAGTGATAACATAGTGGCGACCATATTGGGAAAGACTAACATTTTCTTCAGAAATATTTTACAAGTTTAGATCTGATCTATGATGGTGGATAGTGAACAGACACACAAAGGTTAAAATCATTCACCTAGTGACTCCAAATCAATTTCACAATCAAGACTCCACTCGAGGAATGAACCTGAAAGAATAATATGAAAAGATCAGGCTTTTAACTTCGATTTTTATCCAAGACATTATGTTCTTTCTCATCAATAAAGTTTTTCAATGCATATTGGATTTTGGAGAAGATTTTAGATTAATTTTGGATTATTTCCCTTTGAAAATTGTAGATATAAAGTCTCCTTACACATTTGAGCAACATTCTTTTAACTCTTATGAAGATCATTTTTCAATTGAGGAGCATCAAACAATCAAGACTAATCATACAATCCTTGTACATATTCCTGTACCTTATAAAGTTCCTGATAGATATAAGCCACTCATATTACCTCCTACACTCCATGCTTTCCCTAACAATGATTATAAGTATCTCCCCAGGTTTGATGGAGAGAATGGTATCACTGTCCCAAAACATATTCAAGGTTTTGAGAATTATCTAGACTTATTTGAAATTGATGAAGGTGATGTTATTATCACTCTTTTTGCTTTTTCTTTGCAAAGTGAAGTAAAGAGTTGGTTCAAGAATTTACCTATTGCAAGCATCTCAAATTTCCAACAGTTTGTCAAAATTTTCCTTGATAGATGGATAATTAAAGTCAAGCTTTTTGTGATCATCGAATAATATAATCAGTTAAAAAGACATCCAAATGAAAAAATACAACAATTTTCTAACAGATTTAATCAAGTCTATTATTCAATGCCATCAAATATAAGACCTCCTATTGATTCAACTCTTTTGCATTATCCAAAAGCATTTGATCCAGAGATAGAATTTTAGCTAAGAGAAAGAAATCCCTCAACACTGGAACATATGTAGAACATTGCAGTAGATGTAGAAGTTAATCTGCAAATTAGAAGAGACAAGTTGAAAGTAGAAGCAAAGGAAAACAACATTGCAGAGGTAAAACTCAACATTTTGGTAAGAAAAATAGAGGAAAGGATACAAAAGATCATCATGAAAGATAATTTTTTTGTTCAAAATCACCATGACACATTTATTTCACAAAAAGAAGAGGTTGATAGCCATGAACAAATTCGTGCTAATTCCAACTACCATAGATCAGAGGATAGATTTATAGAGCAATATGTGGAGGAGAAATCTCTTGATCTAATGTGTATGTTTGATGAAATTACTTCTTTTAATGATTTCCCTAAATATTATCAGTATGATGATAATTATGTTCTACAAATCCAAACTAACTTTACAGAGAAATCAAAAACTAGTTTGGGAAATAAAGGAATTCAATTTCAACAGCTTGAAAACATTGATCATCTTATCCATAACAACTATGAAAGTGAGGAAGAAAGTGCAGAAAATTTGGAAATAAGTGGAGCTTCTTTGTCTCTTTGTCTTGAATCATTTCAGTTTTTAAAGGAAATGTGATATAAAATCTCTAAAGAAAAGGATGAGCAGCTTGTAGAAATCTATGAAGTTCCATTCAAACCTATATGCAATAAGTTGCCACAATCCTTTCAAGTTTTTCATGATCCCATAACTGATGGGTTGGATAGTGAATGAGATCAAAATTGTTCTTCATTAACTAACAATAAGATTCAGGATCAAAATGATAAAGGTTTTATCAGTCAAACATTTCAATCAGAAGAAATATCATCACGAAGCTTGTTTGAAATATGCAGGGTGATAAAGGTGAAAGTGATATTTCAGTTTCATGGCTTGGAGGCCATCCACAATAGATGTACAATTTCTTAAATCAGTTAAAAAATAGTGTGTATATTTTGGAAGATCCTTTTGTATAGTTTCTAGAGTCAACAAAGGATATAAAATATTTCCTTATCTTCTCATTTGTTGACAAGGTTATAATTGGCTTTAGAATCTCAGTTTTAATCACAAACAAGCACAAGCAACAAAATTCACTAATGTATATGATGCTTGGATAGTTGCATTGGCTGTTTCATTTTACCTAACCAACAGTTGGACAACATAAGTAGGTAGGATTTCAGTTTGATTAAATACAATTTTTTGGCAGCAAGTTTATTTCAAATTAGATTTCAGGACAACATTTGTTAGATTCCAGTTTGCAAAAAAGGGTGTATTTTCAGTTCAAGAGTTTCAGTCACAGAGATTATATAACAAAGCATTTACATGTTTGGGATTGGCCCAATGGATTAGGCTACTAGTCGACGGTGTTCTTGACATCTCACAAGGAGATGCCATCCCCATGTGAAGCCACTGTTAGGTTCATATAATAATAGGAATCATAATTTTGAATGACTAAGGTTAAGCCTTGTAATATTGTACATACCTTTGCGTTTTCCATATTAAAAAATTAAAAAATGTGAAGAGGGTATGTCCTAAAAGAAAAATCAAAGGACAAAAAGAATAGGAGAAGGTCAAAAAATGAAAATATATGAACCCCAAAAACAAAAATAGACCATGAAAATATGCAAGTCTAAATGCCACTACTATTTACTTTTATGCATAATAATGATTGTGTGCAGCTTGTTATTTGTGCCACAATCCATGGTAATCAAACTGTTTAATCTTGGTTATTTCATGCTTTGAATTTTATGTTTTTAGTTGGAGAATAACATCTGACCAAACAAATTAATCTTGGCAGATCAATAGATAGGTAGAGAAATAAAAGGAGCTTATCAGTTTAATCCAAGCCCTTGGAAGATATAAGGTTAGAAATAGATAGTTTTTATTTTTATTTTTTATTTTTATAAAAAAAAGGAAAGAAAAGGGTTTGCTAGCCTAAATGCACCCTAATAAGTATAAACAAGAATAATATGTTAGGGTAGGTGAGGGGTAAGTAGAAGAAAGGTTGATGAAGTATAAAGTTGATTGGATCAAAACACATTCATCATGCTTAGACATATGTGCTAATATGTATGGTCAACTATGGAAGCAAAAACACAGGTTTGCAAGCTAATATGTTTAACTCCCCTTCGTTCATTTTTCACCTTACTCATTAATTTCCTATCCACAAGTATATTATAGCACTTTAAATCCTTCAAGTCAAAGAGGATTAGAGCATTTCTCTCACTTTTGGTGGGACCGAACCCTCGGCTTAATGTCTTATGGACATCAAGTGTTGGAATCCCCCTCATGAAATTCATTTCCCTCTCATTACCTTAATAAAACATAATTTCCTAAGAATAAACAGCAGTTACTTAGGAAAAGTGAAAACCCTCATGTAAATCGTATTTCATTCAAAAACCCACAAAAGACATCTTTTCCGAATTATTAAGTGTATGTAAATAAAGTGTGCAAATATTACATTAACATTTATACTTAAGGGTATATTCACTCCGCCAACTTCATAATGATTTTTAGCTTTATTATGTAATTCCCATAATACCTTTTCCCTTATATTAATTAAATCCCCTATGTAATATCCAAACCCTTAGTTTTAATAGAAACTATGTAATTCACCCCATATACTGACAAACCCCTCTTAATACACCTCTACGCGATGAATCTAAACTAACCCCATCATTAAGCCCTGCCCGATCGTGTTAAACCCATTATTAAATCTTAAATAAGCACAATCCACCGTGATCAAAGTCCTGCCGCCCCCGACACCTCAGTTCATATCACCCACGCGCTTTCCTCGCCCGATTGCCATCTGATCACCATCCCCCTCATTCAACAGTCCATAGCCATCTCGGCCACACCTGATGGCTAATCATTACTTGCATGATTAAGTGTTTTTCCCCTAAATCCAAAATGCTATGTGTCAGGCGCTAGAGTAGATCGGGTGACCCCTCCCAAATACCACCTTTGCCACAAAAGCGGTACGATGGCTTGGAAAACCGCCTCCCCGCTCAACCCGATAAACCATCACTGTTCATTTAACTAATCCCATGCCAAATTTAAAAAGTTACCTATTACAAGCCTGAAAACCCTTGCTTTCATTCCTTTAGCCCTGTTTCACAGTAAAACCTATCAAACCCTTTCGACGCCACCCTGAACCTCTACAACACAATTCAACCTCCGATTACTTTCAAAACATTGCCATGATTCCTTCCCCAGACATCCCTGTGCAATCAGGTCATCTTGGGAGATTGTGAATAACTCTTTCTTGGAGAATCTAAATTCAATCAGACTAGTGGCATTGGAAAGAGGACGCAGAGGGCTACTGCAGGTCGCAATTTCAGAACTGGAAGATCCAAAATTACAGAGATACATTAGATGCAATATCGAGCTCCTACAAAGTAAAAAAAGGTGTGTAGATTTTTTTTTTTTTTTTCATTAGCTTGGTTTGAAAAATTATTTTGAAGGATTTCGAAGGGCATAGTGAAGCATTATTATTGGTAATTGATGCCCCAAAGAAAGAAAATGGAAAAACCTAGTAAGCACCCTGAAAGCTTTCACATGACTCGTGAAGAAGAGGAAGAAATGCAACATGATATATCAAAATTACAAGACCAAGTACAACAAATTTCATTCTCAATAAAGGTAAATGAAGCCAAGATGAATGGTGTGGAAGCTAATATGAATGGAATGCAAATTAAGATGGAAGCTAAGATGGATGGTATGGAAGCTAAGATGAATGGCATGGACGATAAGATGGAAGAATTGAGGATAAATTTGAATAAGTTGCTACAAGAAATGGTCACTAATGGTGAAAGGGTAGAAAAGGAAACTCATGATGAGAAAAAGAGAAATGTTAATCATGATTTCATAGACTCTAATGTTGGATTGAAAACCCACCATGTTCCAAAAATCGATATGACGAAGTTTGATGGCAAGGATCCCAGAACATGGATACTACAGATGGAGCAATTTTTCGATCTCCATAATGTGCAAAACACACAAAAGGTACGTATTGCAACTTTATATTTGGAACCAAATCAGTTTATATAGTATCGATGGCTTTGCTCTCATAAAAAAATTGTCACTTGGGCAATTTTTACGGAAGAAATGATAGCACATTATGAGGATACAAAAGCAACACTTTTTTTAGCCAATTGATAAATCTCAAACAAAAGAGTTAAACGATGGAGCACATTTAGGACTTCCAAAAATTGAACATAAGGGTAAAAGATATTCCAGAAGAGCATAGGATTGATGTGTTCATAGGGACTTTAAAAGATAATATCCAACATGAGGTTCACCTTTGGGAACCTGATTCATTCGAGAAGGCATTCAAGTTAGCAAGAAAAATGGAAAGCAAAATTATGGCAACCAGGAAGCCTACCACTCACAAATATAAATATAGAAGTGTTGTTGCCCCTAGCCTTCCACAACCTACAAGGTTGACACCAAAACAATTGGAAGAAAAAAGAGCAAAAGGGCGTTGTTGCAGTTGTGATAGCAAATACACTAAAGGTCATAAGTGTGCTGAGAAGAAATTATTCTACATAGATTGTGAAGAGGAGGAAGGAAAGGAACAAGAAATTTCAAAAGAAGAGGATATACTCCAGGAACAAACCCAAGATAAAGAAGAAATTAATCCGACCATATCTTGTAATGCATTGGCTAGAATTACCACTCCTGAAACTATCAAGATAGAAGGACATATCAAGAAGAAAAAGGTAATAGTTGTTGATTGATTTAGGAAGTACCCACAATTTTATTCATTGTAAGATAGCCAAAGAATTGAATTGCTTCTTATATCTAGCACCAGAGTGTCAAGTGATGGTTGCAAGTGGAGGAACCATAAATTTCTCTGGAAAGTGCCATAATATCAAGATATCCATCAAAGAATATGTATTGAATAGCCCAATGCTTTCCATTCCAATGGGTGGTGTTGATGTTGTATTAGGAGTCCAATGGCTACAATCCTTGGGTACAATAGCTTTTAATTTTCAAGAACTTTTCATGAACTTTTCTGCAGAAGTAAAGGAAGTCGAATTAAGGAGTATTGCAGGGAAACCGGGAAAGGTAATTAGCTCTAACGGTATGACAAAGCTTCTAAAGAAGGAACAACAAGGTGTAATTGCACAATTATGTTCACTAGATGTTTCCACAGTGAAATCATCTATTTCTCCAGATCTCCAAAAAGTCTTGGACAATCATTCCAAGGTATTTGAGACTCCCAAATGTCTCCCAACTATTCGTGATCATGATCACGCTATTCATTTGATTCCAAGAAGTGTTCCTCCAAACATCATGCTGTACAGATATCCCTATGCCCAAAAGAGTGAAATTGAACATATGGTTGCAGAAATGCTAGAGGCTGGTATAATTCAACCTAGTCAAAGTTCTTTCTCTACTCCAGTAGTATTGGTGCACAAGAAGGATGGATCTTGGCGCATGTGTCCAGATTATAGGGAGCTCAACAAGCTCACTATTAAAGATAAATTTCCCATTCCTGTCACTGATGAATTATTGGATGAATTGCATGGATCAATTTACTTCACCAAGTTGGATCTTTGTTCAGGATATCATCAAATTAGAATGAAGACTAAAGACATTCCTAAAACAACATTTAGAACTCATGAGGGTCAATATGAATTTTTGGTCATGCCTTTTGGCCTTACCAATGCACCTTCAACATTTCAAGGTTTGATGAATTCAATTTTCAAACCATTCCTTAGAAAATTTGTGTTGGTATTTTTTGATGTTATACTAATCTACAGCAAGTCTTGGAAGGATCATGTTGAACATGTTGACAGGGTGCGACAACTATTGGAGGAGAAACAATTATATGCAAAAAGATCCAAATGTTTCTTTGGAATCCAAGAGGTGGAATATCTGGGTCATATTGTATCTCATGAAGGAGTTAAGGTAGACCCTAGCAAAGTTAAAGCCATTAAGGAATGGAAAATCCCCACATCCATAAAGCATTTGCAAGGATTTCTCAGGTTGACAGGGTATCATCGCTAGTTTGTTAAGAATTATGGGAGAATAGCGCTCTAACAACACTATTGAAGAAAGATGCATTTTCATGGACTCCAGAAGCAACAAAGGCCTTCGAACATCTTAAAGATGTAATGTGCCAAGCACCTGTCTTAGCTACACTGGACTTCACAAAAACCTTTATTGTGGAATGTGATGCTTCAGGAAATGGAATTGGTGTTGTTTTAATGCAAGATGAAAGACCCATTGCTTTTGAAAGTCGTCCAATCAAGGGAAAGTTTTACACAAAGCTATTTATGAGAAGGAAATGTTGGCAATACTCCATGCACTTAAGAAATGGCGACCCTACCTAATGGGAAGACACTTCAAGGTAAAAACAGATCATGATAGCCTTAAATACTTTTTAGAACAAAGATATCCTCTAAAGAGCAACAAAAGTGGGTCACAAAGATGTTGGGTTATGACTTTGAAATCATTTACAAAAAAGAGAAGCAAAATGTGGTGGCAGATGCACTCTCAAGAAAGG
>APFE030544641.1:0-13892 GCA_000404065.3 Pinus taeda | reverse complement strand
ACATTCCTATGTCTAAATGGGAGACCATTTCTATGGACTTTATCACTGGACTACCTCTTACTTCTCAAAGACATAATGACATTCTGTTAGTGGTGGATAAATTAACAAAAAGCGCCCATTTTATTTCGGTAAGAGATACTTATGATGTTGCTGACGTGGCTCGAGTATTCATAAATGAAATTATCAGATTTCATGGAGTACCTAAGAAGATTATATCCGATAGAGATTCGCGATTCACTTCCAAATTCTGGACGTGCATGCAGACAGCCTTAGGTACTCAGCTAAATTTAAGCATGGCTTACCATCCTGAGACTGATGGGAAAACTGAAAGAGTAAATCAAGTACTTGAAGACATGTTGCGAATGTATGTAATGGATCAGCAATCACACTGGGAAAAGTATTTACCCGTAGTGGAATTCGCATACAACAACAGTTACCACAGCTCGATTGGGATGCCTCCATTTGAAGCTTTATACGGCCGACCTTGCAGGACACCGTTAAGTTGGGACCAGTTGGAAGATCGAGTGATAATAGGACCTGAATTAATCCATGAAATGGAAGCGCAGGTAAGGCAAATTAGGCAACGATTAAAGGAAGCTCAGGCTAGACAGAAGAGTTATGCTGACGCTCACAGAACTGATAGGAGGTATGAAGTAGGGGATCAAGTTTTCATCCGCATCAAGCCAAATAAAAGTACTATTCGGTTCGGGAAAGGGACAAAGTTATCCCCCAGATTTATTGGGCCATTTAAAGTCGTGGAAAGAGTGGGACCTATTGCCTATCGTCTTGCCTTGCCACCTCACCTGCATAAAATTCATAATGTATTTCATGTTTCTGTATTAAGACATTATATAGCTGATCTATCTCATAACCTTCAATGGAAGGAATTGCAGGTGTCGGATGAGGGAGTAATATCGGTCGAACCTTTACGTATTCTGGAACGTAGGGTTCGACAGCTCAGGAACCGCCTGGTGGACCAAGTTAAGATCCAATGGGACAAGTATAGTCCTGGATCCGCAACTTGGGAAAATACAGAGGACATATGTCAAAGATACCCTAGACTATGTCAATTTTGAAGGACATTAAACTATGTTTTGTATATATTTTACTTCACTGCAATCAGAGACCCCGGACCATTTTGAATGATTATAAATAAACGTGGAATTTTGTGACATAATATATGTTTAAACTTCTGCTGGTACATGGATACCAAAACAATATATGTGGTTCATTTTATTAAAGTATAGTTGCCAAAGGAAAGTTAAGCCAGTTAAAGGGTTTTACTTCTAATGGAAATTTAGATATTGTAAATTGTTTTATTTTTACATGTCAAAAATGATCAATAGAACTCAGGAAATAACTACATTTTCGATGAAATTCAAAGGACATGCATAGAAAATGGTATAATATGTTATACTGAATAATACATGAGTTGTTTTGAATATGCTAATGCACATTTTCCGAATGCATGAGTGGGTGTATAATTGCAGGTAAAGTAAAGTGATTCGATTACTGGAAAACCACGTGATGACAGAATCTCAGAACAATTAAAGCTCCAAGTGATTCTATGATAGGGTGTTTACCCTAAGTTCTACTGGGAGGGGTGGAGGTGTTGCCCACCGTTTATCCTCCAAACTCTGGAGTCATGGGAGGACTGTGCGAGTCACACTCCCCTAGACGTGTGATGATGACTGTCAGATGCCTACTGGGAATCAGGTCGGTATAACCGATGCTCTCACCTTAGGGTTTATGCATGGTTGAGTCAGTAAAACTGACGTCATGGCATACTCCAGCAGAGGACGGATAGGATGGGAGCGGAAGAGATTAGGAAGGATAGGTTGATTTTAGAATAGCTTGGGAACTTGGAAGGAGTCGGATTTGTCCATTAAAACCCTAAACCTAAACTCTAACTTCGGGACGAAGTTTTCCGAAGGGGGAGTGTATGTAACAACCCATTTAAATATCAGTCTAAACTTTAAAAAAAAGGATATAAGTTAAATTTTATAAATTAATATAAAGTTGAAACTTTAAAATATATAAAGTTTAAAATTCATAAAAAATGAAAGTATATAATAAGTAAATAAACATAAAACAGACTTTATAAAAATATAAAGGAATGGAGTTATATAAACATAGGACATGACATTTCATAAAGGTCATTAACTCATAAAACAATGAAACCTCATGCACGGTCGACAGCAACCAAATCCGATCAGAAAATATCTAAGGAGATATGCATGTCGGGAGGTGTCGAGAGCTGCAACAGCGGTGACCGAAGGCTGGAAGGCGGCCATCGCCAACCTTGATATAAAACCACTGGATTGAGCCGAGGAAAGGGGGCAGAAAACTGAGAGGAGGACAGAGGGTAGAGGAAGATCGAGAACGAGAACGAGAGCTTGATTGACCTGAGGTTCTGGGCACAAGGGCAGTAAGCTTCACAGAAGCTTGCTGGATTGGCTAGGAGTAATTGGTTTCCCAGTAATCGATTCAGCTTCAGAGAACAGGAGCAGACAGCAAAACCAGTCGACAGCAATCCAGGTAGGTTTTCATTATTTTTACGGTTCTGCATTTCAGTTTTCGGATCTTGTAATTTTCAGTTTACAGTCTTTACACTGTCCATCCATCAGAAACAATGCTAACCCCAGATGTTGACCATGATGCTACAATAGGCTCAAGCATTTTTTGCACCTCTTTTTTTGCCTTTGTCAACAATGTGATTCTCAGCTTCTCTGACCCAGGAGGCACATACCCTGTTGGAGCCCCTTGAGTTAGAGCTCGGCACATCTTAATAAATAGAGGTGAGCGTGCAACATTAAATGATATAAAGTTTTGATAGAAGAAGAAGGCAATGGTGAGATCAAGCTATTCCCGTCTCTCTTTTTGGAAAATCTTGTCCATTGGACCAAGTGCTCTTCTTTTTGCTGTATGTCCCCTAGTAGAAGTAGAACTCTCAAATGGAAATTTGGTGGTGGCTTTCCTCAAAAATGGAAGAGGGTCTTCATTCTTGGGTTTTCTTGATTTTGAAGCCACAATTTCCATACCAACAATGGACTCCTTTTCCAATTCTTTTCTCTTTTGTAAAGAAACAGCTTTACAAGCTCTAATCCCACAACTCGGTAAAGCCAACAAATGTGCTTTCACACGGAAATATGTGCTTTTGAAAGCAATGCGACAAAACTTGCATCTCCATTGCACATTGCCTCCTCCCTTCCCCTTGGTGCTTGTCCCATCCTCTCTTGTGACATATTTCCACAATGGATATTTACCAATGTTGTCTTTAGGTCCTCTTCTTCCATCAACATTACTTGCAGTAGACTCTGATGATATTGGGGGAGGAGGGGCATCTCCAATGGAGACATTCTTGCCCTTCCTTTGCCCCCTAACTGTTGCCTTTGATTGAGCCATGAATATTGTAAAAAAAATGAACAAAACATGCACAAATTTGTAAACAAAAAATCATATACAAACTGTTGTAATAGAATAAGAAATGCAAAAAAATGGAGCTGAAATGCACTTACCTAGTGCTTGAATCTTCTTGTCGGACGCTCTACTCCCTTAGCTCGCCTTTTTTAACCTGCGGGAGTCCCTTTTCGGCTAAACGAATCCTGGCAATCGGGACAAGCAGGAAAGAATCAGGACACGCTGGCAAAATTCGGGATTCGTCTGGGATTCGAAGAATCCTGATAGGATTCGACGAATCCTATTTTAGGATTCGTTTTTTGGCCGAATTGTATCCGACACGCCGGATTCCAGTTCACCAGGCCATTTGGACGAATCCGGTTACTTAACATAAAACATACCTAAAATTAACATGGTATCAGAGGTGAGGTGAAGACAATGCCCAAGCAAGAGTGAAAGAGCAATCACCGAAGATAGTTGGGAAAGTACAAAAGGATCAATGGATTCCTCATCCCTCGTCAAATTCACCAAGGGTGAAGTCGAAGCAGAGAATATTATCAGAATGGCGCAGCGGAATATGACCTACATAAAGATCACTTCAATAGAAGACCGGATCTCAGGGTGGAAGGAAAGGCAGATAACTAGTTCAGCCATTATGTGAAGGAGTGTCCGAATGGCAGGGACACATCACTTGATGATGATAACAATCATTCGAGGGACATCTTCAATGATCAAAGGAATGACAGATAATGCACGTCATCAAGGAAATGGTTGATTCTTCATAGAAAGCAAGGAACCCCAGGTATGAAGAATCAAATGTTGTTTCTGATAAGATAAAGAAGCGTTATCTTGTATTGGCCCTCTCCTTCTGATTCTTTGGGAATTTGGCATATAGATTGTAGTGCTTCAAGGCACTTCATCGGATAGATGGGTGCACTCTCTAATTTGGTAGAGATGGAAACAATCGTGGGATTATACTTGGAGCGGATGCCACCTATCCCGGAAAGGGTGCAGGAAATGTTAACTCTATATTGAATAAGGGTAACTCGATTCATTTACAGAATCTCTTTTATGTACCTGATCACAAGAAGAACCTGGAATCCATCTCGGAAATGGAAGTCAAAGGTTTCAGGGTGGCATTTATCGATGAAAAGGTACGTGTTAAAAAATATAATTTTCAAAGATGCTTTTTCTCATGGGTGTAGGGTTGGCAATTTGTATCATGTTGCAGGATGTTCCATTGGGGATCATGTCAATTGACATATCGCATCTATAACACCGGAGGTCTACCTATGGGGCCCTACCTGATGTGAGTCAAATGGTCTGAATTCAAGTAGAGCATGAAGGTACGTGTCTGAGATGTACCGAAGGAAAATCTTATAAGGAGACCATTCCCTTTATGCAACAAGTCCAAAGGTTTGGAACAACCCGAGGAGTTTGAGATTCATGATCAGGAATCTCATGTATATAGGTGGAAGAAAGCCCTCTATGGCTTGAAGCAAAACACCCCGGGCATAGTATGAGAGGATTGATAGCTGTCTGATGAAGCCAAGATTCACTAGTAGTGAAATCGATCCAAACCATTACCTGAAAGTTGTGGATGATAGACTTCTCATACCGGCACCTTATGAGGACGACCTATTTCTGACAAGTGCAAACCCTCTCATTTGCAGAAGTAAGAGGGAGTTGGATTCCGGATGTGGAATGATAAACTGCAAGCCTGTGACTAACTCGAGGATCTTAACTTTCAGAAGTTATATGGTAGTGATGTCAGACCAGATTTGGGAAATGCCTCTGAGTTTCATAAACTCATTCGCATTGATGTTCTTGGTGAACTTCCGTCCGAACATATGTTTTGCAGTTAGCATGATGAGCTCATATTTGGTTGAGCCTCACTGGATTGGTGCCAAGAATCTTCTAAGATATCTTCGGGGCACAATCTCTCATGCATTGAGATACACTGGCGGAAATATGAAACTGCATGATTATTCGAAAGTTGACTGGGCAGGCATTGTCGAGGATCACTAGAGCTCTTCTCAATGCTGGTTCTATTCGCATTCTGCTTCGATATCATTGATGAGCAGGAAGCAAAAGTCGGTTGCTATAAGCACTGCCGAGACCGAATACATAGCTATGAGTATGATCTCGTGTGAAGCTGCATGGTTGCAAAAGCTCTTAAGTGAGTTGTTTGTACACTGGATGAATACCACTGTAATTCTCTGTGAAAACCAGAGGGGGGATTCGATTATTGAGTAAGAGGGAGTTGGATTCCAGATGTGGAATAATAAACTGCAAGCCTATGACTACCTCAAGGATGTTAACTTTCAGAAGTTATATGGTAGTGATGTCGGACCAGATTTGGGGAATGCCTCTGAGTTTCATAAACTCATTCACGTTGATATTCTTGGTGAACTTCCGTCCAGACATATGTTTTGCAGTTAGCATACTGAGCTCATATTTGGTTGAGCCTCACTGGATTTGTGCCAAGAATCTTCTGAGATATCTTCGGGGCACAATCTCTCATTGATTGAGATACACTGGCAAAAATATGAAACTGCGTGATTATTCAAATGTTGACTGGGTAGGCAGTGTGGAGGATCACTAGAGCTCTTCTCAGTGTTGGTTCTCTTGGATTCTGCTTCTATATCATGGACGAGCAAGAAGCAAAAGTCAGTTGCTATAAGCACCGTCGAGACCGAATACATAGCTACGAGTATGATCTCGTGTGAAGCTGCATGGTTGCAAAAGCTCTTAAGTGAGCTGTTTATTGCTCCAGCAGATAGACATCAGATACTGCCTTATCTGCGATATGGTATGTCGATGAGCGAGGAGGCTCCATCGCATTGAGACTGATGTACAGGTCGCAGAGATTTTATCAAAGCCTCGGGGAAAGGTCAAATCTGTGACTTTCCCAAACGACTTGGACTCATTGAAAGACCTTCTTATAAGGGTCCAGCACATTGCATGCATTGAGTTCTGGGAGCTCTGGGGGGCTTGGGGTACTTATTGGAGCAACATACGACCACAGGACGACTCACCCTCCCTTGGTGGTGCACTATGAACAGGATGATTAGTTCTCCTATGGGTCGGGATGATTAGTTCTCCCATGGCAACTGTGGAACGGGATGATTAGTTCTCCTGTGGGCCAGGATGATTTATTCTCCGTGGCGACTATGGAAAAGGATGATTAGTTCTCCTGAAAGCCAAGATGATTTGTTCTCCATGGCGACTGTGGAACAGGATGATTAGTTCTCTTGTGGGCTGGGATGATTAGTTCTTTGTGGCATCCACTGACAGGATGATTCGTTCTCGTGTGGACAGGATGATTAGTTCTCCTATCAAGGCATCCTACCCATGCAATCTAGGACTCATGGGAAGTACCTCTCATCTGATCAATGAGCAGGGAAATGAGGAAAGGGACCATAGTAGTACTATCGATGAATGCATCGATGTATCTACCGTACTCACTATGCTAGGATGACCTCCATTGATCTGGGATTCAGTATGAGTGCTTTGACATACTCTCTTGTGGCATTGATCTAGGATCAAGGAAACTGATCTGGGATCAGTATGAGTGGTTTCAGACACTCTCTTGTGATATTGATCTGGGATCAATAAAACTGACTTCGGGTCAGGAAGAGTGATGTGACACACTCTCTTCAGATGAAACTGACTTTGGGTCAGCAGCAATGTTTTAAAACTCCAACTCGGACTCCGACTTGGTATCGACTCGACCGACAAGATTTCAATGACTCAGTCGTTGTAAAAAATACATTAAATATTTATCTTTTATAAAAACACATAATTTTAAAGATTTTCATTCATGTTTCCAAACACACAGCATTAGAATATAGATAGAAGACAACATATTATCAAAGTAGGCACATGAATATATCCATTATATTAAAATGGCGTCCAGTGCACTGTCCAATACATACATGATGATGATATAGAGATCAAAACAAAAACACATAACCAAGGAGGCTAGAAATGGCCTCTACAACAAAAGTATGTGACCAGTACTACTGGCTACTACTAGAGTTACCAACATCATCTGGCTCAATGTTACTTGGGAGTGGGAGCGAAAGCAGGGAGCAGGAGCGACATTTTCGGAAGCTCCCGGTTTGGGAGCGAATCCTGGAGGAGTTCGACAACCAATGTCACTAACATTAAGGTACATAGAGGTATCAGCGCTCTTGATTAAATACGAGTTCCATACCCTAATATAGGACAAATTTAATGGAAACATTGCAATCCCCCAATCCCGAAATCTTGAAAAACCGATAAGTCTGCGGGATTTTGAATGAAATATAAAATTCTACTTTCTCCATATGAAATCCAATGAGGCTGGAACCACTCTCAAACATTCTAAGTCATTTCATGGTAATGTTAAAAATTTAAGTAAAAGGATGAAAATGAAGATTAAGGAGAATGTCACTTTTACTTTAAGAATTTAACATTACCATGAATAACATAGCCTTAGAAGGGCAATATGATCAAATACTAGGGTTTGGGAGAGCGGAATAGACCCCAAAGACCATCAAACTAATTCATAAACCCCTTTGGAGTCCCTCACACTTAGGAAAATTAATAAAAAATCACAAAAAAATGTGTTTTTATGGTTCACTGGCCACTGTCAAGTACCCAGCCGAGTAGTTACGGATCCGACCGAGTTATGACTGACTCGGCCGAGTCATGCTATCACTCGGCCAGGTCACTCATCACTCGGCCTACTGAACCGAATTTTCTATCGGGTTGAAATTTTTTTCCGGCACAGACCAACTCGATCAAGTCGGTTCCGCGTCGGCCGATCTTAAAACAATGGTCAGTAGAGAATCAATCAATTCTTCTTCTTCATGGTTCAGCAGAGCAGAGCAGAGCTCAACAGATCAAAGCAGAGTAGAGCTCAGCAGATAAGAACAGAGCAGAGCAGTGCAAGGCATTGATGGCAGAGATAGTATATACTATAATCAGACATGTGGATCAACGGATAGAGTTCTCCCTAGTTGAGAGCGAATGTTAAAATTGGCAATTAGGGCCAAACTCCATGTGGGTCATCTTATTTATGGCAGCTGATATTTTACTTGGATCCCTCTCATCGAGAGGTGTAGGGTTGATCTAAAGATCATCCAATTCCGATAAGTATTCATGGAGTTATGAATTTATTTGCGTTATAAGACAATTCGTCAAGGTTGGCCAGCAACCAAATAAACCCCACATGTGCTCAACGTATTAGTATAAATAGAGGTGGCCTTCAAGTCATTTCAACACACTTGGGATCCCTTCCTCTCTCTACTTGGCCTTGGGTTTTAGTAGGAGGAGTGATCCTAACGAATAATGTTGCCCTGATCCAAAGGGCAGAAAGCCGGAACTGTCGGCAATGTTGGAAACGCCGAAACTACCAAAAAAGACGAAAAAGCCGGAACTGTCGGAAAAGCTGGAAAAGCCGGAAATGTCGAAACTGCCGGAAAAGCCAAAACTGCCGGAAATGCCGAAAAAGTTGGAACTGCCGGAACTGCGAGAAAAGCCAAAAAAGCTGGAAAAGCTAGAAATGTCAGAAATTCTAGAAAAGTCAGCACTGTCAGAAAAGCCAAAAAAGCTGGAACTACCGAAAAAGCCGGAAAAGTCGGCACTGCTCTGAAAAAGCCAAAAAAGCCGGAACTGCCGAAAAAGCCGGATATGTTGGAAAAGCCGGAAATGTTGGAACTGCCGGAAATGCGAAAACTGTCGGAAAATCCTAAAATGACGGAAAAGCTGGAACTGTCAGGACTGTCGAGACTACTAGAATTTCCAAGAAGAGTCGGAACTGCCAGAACTACCGAGAACTGCCAAAACAGCTGGAGCATCTATCTCCGAAGGAGAGCAGCATGCAAGGGACAACTAACTAACATTGGGACAATTGTATGGTCCTTAGCAGCAAATACACCAAGCATGCAATGTTACAGCTAGCATGCAAGGGACAACTAGCATGCAACAATAAGCATGCTATGGACAACAAGAAAGCAAGGGACAACAAGCAAGCAAGGTGCAGCCAACACATAGGTCAGGATGGCAACATGGTGCAGCAATGGCACATAATGCAGTACAGTGATGGGTACAGTCATGATTAATGAAGCGTGATGAGATGCAGCATAGCGATGATGGGTGCAGCATGGTGCAGCACGGTGAGGTGCAGCATGATGACGAAATGCAACACAACGATAGGTGAAGGAGTCAACTTGGAGAATTAGGTTGATTAGGGTATATCTTCAACTGATCTCATGTATCATCTTCTTAGAGATGATCTATGTTTCTTATCTAGATAAGTC
The DNA here is from genome assembly GCA_000404065.3 of Pinus taeda. Lineage (NCBI taxonomy): Eukaryota > Viridiplantae > Streptophyta > Pinopsida > Pinales > Pinaceae > Pinus > Pinus taeda. The sequence continues at coordinate 4,185 of APFE030544641.1, read as the reverse complement.
AAAGTGTTGACCTATGTTGTAAACATACTATCTCTCTCTCTCTCTCTGTTGGACTATTGAAAGAACATATAAGAAGAATTGATCAAGGGTTTCCCCACATTGGGGTTTGTCCCTGGCTAGCGGCCACATCTTGTGTCCTCTTGTCTTGGCTTGTCTTCTGCGATTTATGTTTATGTTCTATCTGCAGTTTACTTTAATGCTAATGTGATTGCTAATCTGGAAAAGATATGGAGCTAACTGTGAAAATTGAAATAAATTGCTCTAAGCACAGAACATACCTAAAATTAACAAAATAGCTGACCATAATGTAGTTGTCTTTGAACAAGCAACTCTTCTGATGGATCCAGACCCATAGATATCCAGCATGCCCATCCATTGATATCAAAGTGACTTTACTTCTAAGAGAGTCTGGTAAAAGGAAAGCCCTCCCCCCTGACCCTCTAGCACTGTCAGATCTTGTCTCTTGTCTGTGTGACCATATCCAATGCTACCCCTAAATTGGGGGTGGTGTCCACATGGGACTCAAATGTTTCTCTGCAAGGAAAAGGTCACGTGATCCAATATCATCTCGAAGTGTACCCGATGAATACCAAAACATGCCATTACAATTTCAGTAGCCAATGGAGATGGTGGGGTCGCCTCCTCAAAAGTGTCCCCAATCTGAATGAGACCATCATTTGCGCCAAGGTCGAGAGTATCCTGAAGGGGCCGAGTCTCAAATGACAACTTTGAGATCTCAAATAACTGCCCACTTTTCTTCTTTTTGTGCAACTACCACCTGATATTTTGCTTGCTTGAGTTTTGCTTGTTGGGATTTCGCGAGATCGGCATCTACAAGGATTTATGTGAGGGTGAGAGCGAAGTCAACCTCCTCTTGGCCTGAAGGGCTCTAAGTCGTTCCTCAACCGTCTGGAAATGAAGGAAGAGTGTGGATTCGGGCCCCATCCACACCTGTTCAATAGAGATGTCCTGCAGGTCCAAGGTGTCATGAAGGAAATAGTTGGCCATCTGTAATGATTCCAGGGGCGTCGTGAGAAGTTGGAGCCCCCATACTCTGAGATTAAACTCCCAATATCAATAGATATGTTCCTCATTCATATTGGCTTGCAATACCCCTTCAACCACAGTGAGCAAGGGAGGTTGCTCCCTTTTCCGAACCACTTTAACCCAACAATTGATTATTTGTTGTTGTGTTTTTGTTTCTTGTTTAAAAAGGGCTTGTCGTGATTTGATCTCTTCTTGCAAACTTTTTATGTTCGGGGATATAATTTGGAGCGTGGGGGAATCCACACTTGAAGTCTGCAAGTGTGCATTTTCCTGATTCTCTATTTCCACGACCAGTTGTTTGAGGTCAAAAGCCACTGGGTGTACCTATTAATTCTCATCCTCAAGGAATTCTACCCTCCTCCACGAGTTCCTGACCCTTAACGCCCAATATGAGAAGCCTCATTCCATGGCTATACCTGTTGGACTATAGATATTACCCCAATTGTTATTAATGTTATTATAGGGGAATCTCTTATATGCCTGAAACTGGGTATGACCATCCTGTATATCAATTGATGTCAATTTTTCTCCCAGCAGAGTTGACAGGCGAGGGGAGTCTTCCATTGGAACGTAAAAAATATCCTAGCAACTCAACAGTCACAATACAGTTAGAGTCGATTTTACCCGGCGCCAAAATGTCCCTACTCAAATTTATCACTGCTTGATTCTTCCCTAGAGGTGGATGCTCAATTCCTCACCAATGTTATCAAAATCGGACTGGTCATGACTCATCGAATCAGTAGCCCCCCCAAACCAGGAACTAGTCAGAACAGTGTTGTAAATGTAACTAGTTTCGGTATTCATAATTGTTGTTGTACTCATTTCAATATGTATCTTATGTAACATATATTGTATAAAATATATATAATATAGATATATCTATTATATAATATATATATATATATACAAATAAAGCATGGGTTTCATGCTTCTTATTGATGGTCTTCTAGGGAAAAGCATGTTTTTCATACTTCTAGAGTTGGTAGGTCATAGGATTTATTGTCATGAATCAAAGACGTCAACGTCATGTTTATAAGATCCTTCCGGGCAAAATGTAATCAGAAAAGAATTATTTTTTAGTCTAGAAAGTCCTAGAGACTCCAAAAGTACAAGTCAGCCTAAAGAAGGAAATTCGACCCCTTGGAAAGGCTATAAAAAGGAGCAGTTCGACCTCATCTAGGACTCACTCATAAGTTTGATCTCAAGAAGAAAGTTCAATCTGTAGCTGCAAAGCAGGACAAGAAGATTGCGAAGGACTAGAAGAAGGAAGTAAGGACAAAAATCTTTTTTATGGGCATTATCTCTCTCACATGTCAAAAGCATAAGTGTTTTTGCAAATTCTTTGAAGGCCGAAATTGTAGGCCCGAGTTGCAGTATCAAGTAGCTGGGAGAGCAAGATATTATGGTTTGACTTCGTTGACCTTTGAAAGAACTTTCTAGACCAAGGCATCAGATGTGTTCAATATAGTGTATACTGAGCATTTGCCTGCTTTCAAGCAAATTTGTCGGCTGCTTGTCGGATGTGCCATGTCCAATTCTGCATATGGTAGGACTCTTTCCTATCCGAAAATCAAGCTGCTCATGACCGTCTGATGCATCAAATCTTCTTCTCGTTTTCTTTCTCTTGCTCCTTTTCTTTGGGGCAGGCTGTATTACTGTTGACGTGAGACTTTCTTCTTCAAAGCTCTAAGATGAAGTATGTAAGATATGCGTGACATGTGTTTCTTCATTCTGCATCTGCACTGTCAAGGATGATGGATCAATCTCACAAGTGCCATGAGTTAGAACTTGACCTTCTATGACTGGTGGATTAACCGTGTGAGCATCAACCTGATTATTAATTTCCCTTTTGTTCAGGTCATTTTCAATGGAACAAAGGACCTCATAACAAGATGGAGCTTGTTGTAACAGATAAGGAGGCTCCTCATCTATTGACGTTCCCTGGTTTCTTTCATCTTCCGACTGTTGTTGAAATTTCTGAAACTGTATTTTAATGGCATCCATCTGACTAGAGTGCTCAACTTTTATAGCACTGATTTCCCTGGCATGGTCTTCTTCCACGTCAATAACTTATTTTGCATAAAATTAATATCCTTATCATGATTAGCATTCATGGTCGTCATATTTTCCTCTAAGCCTGATAACTTGCTTTGCATAAAACTAATTTTTGTGTCATCATTAGTCTTTATGGCCTCAATTTCGTTAGCATGCTGATTTTGCATGATCTCCATTTCCATATTACGTTTTTCCAGGTGGGTGCATAAAGTTTTCACATCATTGGCGTAATTAGTTTGATTGATCTCCATATTTTTTACCAGCCGCATTAGTCCTTGTATAATTTGCTTCTGATCTTCCTTTTCATCGTCGACCCTGATTTTATAATTTGTCCCTGCTTTTCCACTATCATGGATTTGATCTGCAATGGTACAGGTGGATGGCACATTCTAATATGAAGAATTGCCTTGAAATCTTTCATCGACAGTTGGACCTTGTTGAAATTTGGTACCGGAGGATAGGTGGTTCCCTTAAGCTTTGATCTTTGGCCTAAGGAAAAGTGTCCAAAAGATTTTAATTTTTCTCCTAAAGTGACTTTATAATTTTTATAAAGTTAAAATCTAATTTAAAAGTGACTTTAAGTGATAAAGTTACTAAGTCTAATTTTAAAGTGACTTTTATAAAATCAATGAAAAATTAGAAAGGAAAAAGTGACTTTGGAAATAAATGACTAAGTGGGTCTTTATTAAAGTGGGTGAATTAAAAAATAGAAAGTGAGATTTAAATGTGCATTTAATCTCAGCCTTTGATCTCAATCTATTTCAGCCATTGGATTTAGGGGTTCCCCAAAAGTCACTTAGGATTAGATTAAAGGAGGAAAAGGAGGAAAAGGTCATTCATTCTTTCATGAGCAGATTGGGAGAAGGAGAGCAAGAGAGCAAGGAAGATTTATGGACAAGAAGGAGAAAGAGGCAGCAGTTTGGCACACATACCAGGCAGCTCTTCAGCAAAATCAGAACAGCAGAAAGACAAGCAGAACAGCAACAAGAACAAGCAGAAAACGCTGATTTTTTGCTGAAAACTGAGAAGTTTCCAGGTGGTCTGTTGGGCTGAAAATGGATAAGTTTGCTTGCTGAAAAAAAA
>APFE030544640.1:0-15892 GCA_000404065.3 Pinus taeda | reverse complement strand
GTAATGTAGTAATTGTCATATTTGTCAACTCATGGTTTATTTTAGTTTTTCATTTTACATCCAATTTGAGAGACAATTTGGTATACTATAGAATACCAAATGGTAAAATTTTGAACTTATGCTATTGGTTTACTTCCCCAAGTGGCAAACTAATAGCTGGAATGATTGTCTGTGGATACATTTTAGCTTTTCTTAAATAAGTATTTAAATGACTATATAATATTTTTTCCCCAACTTCACTTAAAAAATAGTTCATACATGTTAGATGGTTATAATATATGCTAATTGAATATGTATATGAGTTGTTCAAAAATATATGTGAATAATGATTCATATAGGTTATAAATTATGTGTTTATAAAATGGTAAAATATAGTAAGTTTATATACATGTTAAATGATTATAATATATGCTAATTGAATAAGTATATGAGTTGTTCAAAAAATTATGAAAATAGTTCATATAGCTCAATAAATTATAATATATATAATATATATAATAATATAACACCTATAATTTAAAAAATAAGGAATATAAAATATGTGAAAATATAATTTAAATTAAATTGAAAAAAAATGAATTAAAAAAAAATTACATATTATAATTTTTTTATTTTTCATTCCAATTAATCAATTGTTGAGCGTAAAATATGTAATTCAGTTGAGTAACTCACAACATAAAGAAATGTGTTAACCTTAATATTTTAAACATGCAAAGAGTTAGTTTTATAAACTTGAAAACTACTTCTAAATTGGAAAATTATTTTTTTTTGTTAATCAATTGGAGAGTAATGAGAATTATTATATGTATTCATTTGCTCTCTTGCATAGTTGAATGGCATAATAGTTGTCTTATTTAATTTCCTACATGAGTATAAATCTTTAAAAACGCAAATACACGTCTACTAAATAGAATAGTTAAAGACACAAATTTTTACTTTTTAAATGTTTTTGTGCTTGGAGATTAAAAAACAGAAGCTCCTTAGTCTAATATAAGCTTCAACTTGAGCCTATGCACCGATTTAATCTTCCAACATTTATTCACACATTGATATGCCCCCTCCTACAAAGAGTGGCTTTGGAATAACAATGATCGATAGCTTTAGAAAAAATAAAAAAATAAAAATAGAAATAAACATGGAATAAGTTAATAATAGTTGTAGGAAAAGAAAAAAGAATTAAGAAAAAATTACTTACAAATTATAATAACATAAAAAATAGCCCTTAAAAAATAATAAAAATTTTAAATATAAAATAAAACCCATCAACCATAACCACTTAATCAATAATTAAATAAAGTGTATTATATAATTATATTGATAATTACCAATATCAATAAATAATCATTATTAAAAGTTAATAATATATATTAATATTAATATATATATAATATATAATAATATATATATATATATATAATAATTAAATAATGAATTACTTAAATTAAATTAAATAATATTAAACTATTCCTTTCCCTTGTCAAATATAACCGTTTCTTTCAATAAAATAAACCATCAAAAACAAAAACATCACATAAACATCTTTTTCACGGTTTGCCTTCACAAACTTTTGAGTGGTGAATGTCTTTGTTTAATTGCGTAGTTAAAAAAGACATTCATTAATTTTATGCATATTTTGACCTATTAAAGAACAAATTAGAAGAAGAACAACTTCTGCCATTTCATAGAAAGGCATTATTTTCGTAATTAGAGAAACTGCCATTTTCGAAATTAATTTGGGGAAGAAATTTTAGAATCCATTAATTCATAGCCATATAAACACCGAAAATACAATTTTGATTAGCTATTTATCTCACTTTTTGAAATAGATTCATTCATTTATTTCAAAAAAGACATTGATTTTTCCTTTCTTTCTAGACCATTGTAACATCAAATCTTCATGTAATTTTTCAGTGCTGTAAGAGTACTTTCTAAATTACTCCTTTGCTTATCCCACAAATGCTAGACATATTCTTTTTTCCTCTCTAATTCCAGATTACTCTTCCGGGATTCATTCAGCTCATATTCCAATGCATTCACCTGGAATTTAATGAGTTCTGCGTCAACAGTTAGCTCTCTGTTCTTTTGGAACAGTGATCCCATTTCACGAGCCTAGCTCATGTTTTGCTCTCAGCTCTACGATGATACCTTGAGCAACCTTAATATAATAAACAGTGAGAAGGCATTGAAAAGGCTGGATACCAACTTGATAAATACATTAGTGTGGCAGGAATAATTAAAGGTTTGTTCGTGACAATACTGAACAAGGAAGCTCTATAAATACATGAGACGAAACCGCCATGACTAGTAATCTGGTTTCTCCTCTTCCTCATTCTATTGACATTACTATTAAGGTTTTCTTTCTCCTGCCCAACACTGGATTCAATAGTGGAATCCAACAACATAAGCGTTTTTAATTTGCAGTTGTTAACCAGTACGAAGTTATTGGCTTCTTTCCCGACACTTTCTCCAACGGAAAGTGAGTACAACGGGGCTCCAATGCTTATCGCAATAATGCTATGCGTTATCATCTGTACCGTCACCCTGATGTGTTTGATAACACTCAGATGCCCTTGTCGTTACATCAGCCAAAGAGGGGTCGACTCATCCTATTACTTTACTATTCAGTTGGCCAACACTAGATTAAGGACGGTGGCGTTCAAAGCACTGCCGATTGTTGTTTCCACATCTGCCTCTAAGCCGCCGGGCTTGGCCACTGATTACCCCATCTGCTTGTCGGAATTTGAGGATGGCAAAAAGGTGCGATTGTTGCTAAACTATAATCATCACTTCCACTTGGACTGCATTGATAAATGGCTGGCCTCTCATTCTTCATGTCAAATGTGTAGGCATCTTTTGAATCTCCTTGTCTGAAAGAAGAAACTCGAAGGTGCCGCAATTGCTCAGGGCGTTGAATCAGACGACGAGACACGTAGTCACAGAAACAAGGTTGTGGATTCAAGTGATTCCTCCACGCCCAGAAACGTTAGCGAGGACTCCACAAGAGGATACTGAGGTTCTGACTTAATGGTCGTTGCTGTCTTCGGTTCCTGGGAATAGAAGCTCATGTGATCCATTGAACAATATGGATTTGAGTTATTCTTCGAAGATGAGGGTGAATTTATATGGAGAGGTGATCGTATGGGTGAAATCCCAATTTCTTAATCGAGAGGCAATGTGTGGAGCTCTAATTGCAGTTGTAAAATATTTTTGAATGTCATAATTTTTTTATACAAATTTTATATGAGACTTTCTTTCCTCGTTGAAAATATATTTTTTTCGTAGAATAACATGAAAATGTGTGGGACAAAAGTAGCAAACCACATAAAAATGTGTGGCACTAAAGTGTCAAAGTTTTACTTTTAAAAAATGTTGTTTGATGCTTCAAAATGTTGGTGAAAAGTTTGAGACTTGATTTTCCCAAGCTAAGTCCTATTGGTAAAAATGGTCCCGTGAGCTCATTCCTCCACTTTTTTCCACTTTGAATGCATTGAGATGGATCACAAAAAAGTTTCGCCAAACTAAGTCCCACCTCTAAAAACGGTCTAGTGAGCTCATTCCTCCACTTTTTTCCACTTTGAATGCATGGAGATCGATGACAAAAAAATATAATGATCCAAATCACATCTCCCTATTTTGGGAGGCTTTTGGTCCCAAGAAGCTTCTACTAAATAGGTGAAGCTCATTCCTCCACTTTTTTCCACTTTGAATGCATGGAGATCGATGACAAAAAAATATAATGATCCAAATCACATCTCCCTATTTTGGGAGGCTTTTGGTCCCAAGAAGCTTCTACTAAATAGGTGAAGAACTTTTCCCTCCACCTTTGCTCTAGCGTGCCTTCCCTTTAACCCAATCTACCAAAGTCATGTTGCCCCTACCTTGTAGTTATAGACCTCTTATACAAAACAATATCTTTTGTCAACTTTTCTTGAGCATCTAGTGCCAAATCCTCCACAGAAGGTAGGGCATGTTCATCTCCCTAATCTAGTATGGAAGGCTCATAGAGTTTTAAATTATCCACATTCACAGCTAAGTAAATGTGCATAAATGGTGGTAAACTGAGTCAATAGGCATTAACACCCACCTTTCTTAGTATCTCACAATGTCCATACCTCAAAGCCTTGATTTTCTTACCAGTTCCCTGCAACCTCTCTTTGTTCAATTGTAGCCATACCCTGTCCCCCACCTTGAATGATTTCTCTGGTCTGCATTTATCATGCTTCACCTTATACTTCTCCTGTGACTTTCTACAGTTTGTTTTTTTCTTGTACATAGACATGTCTCATATTCTCTATAATTTTTTTAGCCCTCAAAGCATCTCGTGTAAGATCTTTCCTCACTCCTCTTTGCTTCCCATATGCAATATCCAAAAGTGAAGTGTGGCAAATATCCAAAACAAATCTCAAATGGAGACGTTCCTATGGAAGTGTGGACAACTTTGTTGTACGAATGTTGTATATATAACAGATTTTCATCTTAGGTATTTGGATGCTTTCGGTTATATCCCTTTAGAAGCTGAACCAAAATCCTATTGACTACTTTTGTTTGCCCATCTATTTGTGGATGGATTGTTGAAGATCTCTTCAACTTTGTGTCCATCTTCACCCACAATGTAGTCTAGAATGCACTGAGAAATATTGTATCCCTATTTAAAATAATGCTCCTTGGCATCCCAAAGTGCACCAAGATCTGTCCAAAGGACAGGTTTGTTGCTTCTTGTCCACTGATGGTCTTTTTACAGTGCATAAAAACACACATCTTACTGAACCTGTCAAATTTAAGAGGGCGTATCTCCTCAACCATGAGTACTCATGATGTACCTCATATGAATGGAATTGACTCGTCAAGAGATATCCAAAAAGCATAACATTACGCACCATAACTTGATCCATGACATGCATAATCCTCCTTCAACATTAGATACCGATGACAATCTTCACACTCTTGACATTAATGACAACTCTCGTTTGACATCAATGACAAGTTGTTCAACATTGTTTCCTTTTATTTTCCATTGCATTGTTGATTTGATTTCAAGTTGGGTGTCCCCCTTTCACGCACAAGTGCACTCTCTTTGGAACTTTTAAATGTGCCCATATTTATGATCTTATATTGCTCATGTATCAAGGACTCAATAAGAGAATCAAGTGTGGTTATCCTCCAAGTTGAACCTATTGGAAGCGTTGTTATGCGAAAAGTTTAGAAAAATATAACATACTCCTGACCCAATTTTGACATTTTGGAAGTATTAATTTCTTTTCTTGCTTGGAATTGTCGATTTTACAATTTTTTAACTGGAATAACAAGGCTTTCAACCTTGTGAAGAAATCTTGATTGTTTTAAAATAAGTTTGGATCTAATGAGTTGAGTTCATTTTCTAGGATGCGACCCTATTATACTTCACAAAAAGTTTCTCCAAAGTGGTGCATGTTTCAACATGAAACAATAATTCTGGAGACTGAAGGCCTTGTCTATTTGGTTGAACGATTTGGATTTTTCAACTACAAATTTTGGTTCAAAATATGTAGTTATTGTTATTTTACATAAGCCTCTACTTTTGAGTTGAGGTAGAATCTAATAAATTCTATTCAAAATAGTTATATGGTGCTATAATTGCAGAAGGTGAAAACTCCATTTCTTCCATACCACCAATCTTCAGTACCTATAAATAGATTGTTTAAGCTCATTCTTTCTAGCTCACATGGGCTCTGATAACATGTCAAATTGCAGCTAAGATTGCATAAGCTGGATTTAGCTAGAAAACATTGAACACTACTCACAATTAAAGATAAAAGAAAATTGATAGAGAAACAAATTAAATGAATTCTAGTCATGCACAAAAATAATTTTGGTATAATATAATTCAATGAAATATATCTTACATGGTCGAATTAATAGCTTAGTGACTCTAATAGTGAACCTAGAGATATGTGACCATGTACTAAAAAAATTAATAGAATAGTAACTCTAATAGTGAATCTAGAGATATGTAACCATGCACTAAAGATAATGGAGACCTAGTCCTAGTTAATTGGCCATGTACCCATCAATTAACTATCTCATGAAAATGTAGATATTCCTAATTAACTAAAGTTCAATTAAGTGTATATTTCGTCCATACCTTTCAATCGACATTGAACCTTCCTTAAAACAACAAACAAGTTTAACGATTGTCTTCTTACCTAAAAGTAAATAAATACATACACTCATATGACTGTATGGTAGAGTATGATAAAAAAAAACTACATATATTTTTATAACTAGTAGATTTTCCAAGAGGAGGCAAGGAGATCTTTTGATGAAAAAGACAAGCAAATATAACAAGTACTACTAATAATATTATTTATTAATTAATTTTATTATTATTATTTATATACATTATGAATAACAAAATCTTCAATTCAAATCTATTAAATTGATTTTTTATTATCTCAATTAACATTAGTTGTGCGAATTTTTATAATTAATAAATTTTCATAGAAGAGACAACTAAATCTTTTTGTAAAAAAGACAAACAAACATAAAACGTATAAACATCGATCTGAGACATTGATTTGAGAAATCATATTTGATGGCCTAATTCGAGTGAAAGATAGAAAAATCGCATATTTCTTATCATTAATTTGTAGTAACACGTAAAAACATCATTGTGAGACATTGATTTAAGAAATCATAGTTGATGGCATAATTCAAATGAGAGATAGAGAAATCGCATATTTCTCATCATTAATTTGTAGTCGAAAAGGAGTTAAGCAGATCTTTTAGGGACACACGTCACGATCAGTTTAAGTGACCAGACTTCTTAAAAAGGTTGACAAAACCGAAAATGATTTTTTAGACTTCATTGCGAATGTAATATAATAAACATTGAGAAGGCATTGAAAAGGTTAGATACCAACTTCATAAACACATGTAGTGTGGCAAGAATAATCAAGGGTTTGGAGATGATAATACTATTTCTTAGGAAGCTCTAGAAATACATGAGACAAAACTGCCATCACTGGTAATTTGGTTTTTCCTTTTCCTCATTCTATTGACATTACTATTAAGGTTTGTTTTCTACTACCCAGCACTAGATTCAATGGTGGAATCTGGTAATATGAACATTTTAAAATTCTAGTTGTTAACCAGTAGGAAGTTATTGGCTTCTTTTTTGCCACATACTCCAAAGAAAATCCAGTACAATGGGCGATCCAATTCTTACCTCAACATGGGCACTCTAACTTCTGATCTGTTAGAATTAATGGAGATTAGGTGATTATTGTTACATAGTTATGATTGTGCTTTTCTTAAAAATTCAATTCCTATCATTCAAGGATTTGAATTACTATCCCTAACTTAGTGTATCTATTTATTATTGGAGTTTAATGTGAAGCCTATGCAGAATATTTGCTTGTAGGAGCTCCTGGTGATCCGCGCATGTGATCTCCTCTTGTGTTGTTTGCCAATTCATGTCTTCCATGTGCAACTTTTGACATGGTATCAGAGCTGCAGGAAGGAGAGGCTTGTATGCTGAGTTGAGGAATGCGACATTGTTGAGTGGGGACTAAAGAGTAATTACACTGATACTCGTGGAGACTACGCTCATTTTTACTTTTCTGCATCTTCACAGGATTTTGGTGTACATCAATAACTAGTCATGAATCCGAAGAGAAAAGTAGCGATGATTGTTTTTGTTGGCTGCATAGGTGGCTTTGAAGCTGCGTGGTGGCTTGGAAGCTGCGTAGTTGTGTGGAGGGAAAATCTCTCCAGTTGTTGCATTGAAGGGGGTTGCGTGAAAGGACTATGGAGTCAATGCATGTAGCCAAGCGTGCCTCTAGACCTGTGTGGTGGTGTAGCGAAGGAGGCTCTGTCATAGCTATGTGGTGGATAGATTGTGGTTGATCGCTGAAAAGGAGTGCGATTAAACAACAAAAAATTGCATGTTGTAAGAGTCTGCTAGGGTGAAAGGTGCTCTCAGTAGCCTGTGGGAGGCCTGCATCGAGAAGGAGGTAGGAGCAACAAGGAGGAGGTTGCAGCAACATTCAGGAGACCGCATCATCGAAGGAAGTTTGCTGGACCTATGTTTAATTAGAGAAGCTCGGTAAAAGGCCGCGAGGAAAAGAGGAGCTCGCCCAGCCTTGCTGTGTGGGCTGCGTGGGCTGGCTTGGAAGCTGATTACAAAAGCTACCAACTGGACATATCATTCAGATAATTATTTTTTTTTAATTGAAGTTTTTTCAAAGCTTTAATTTAAAAAAATTCTTTGGATTATTATTTTTTTAATTGGAGGGCTCCTTATATTAATAAAACTAAAGGGGGGTGCGTATCTTTTTTCTTTTAAGAGAATTTGGAGTGATATTTAAAATAAAAAAAAGGATCTGGAGTTCCTTTGAAATTTGAGGAATTATTATCATTCAGGGCTATTGTTTTTTGCGAAGGAAATTCTCAGTGATCAAGGTATTTTTTTTTAACATTTGAGGGTTGCTTAATTTTTTGAATATTTTATTCATTCAAGATGAATAATCAAATTCTTGAGGCTTATCTCAATGAGAGTAATAAGCTTGATGGTTCCAATTACACAAATTGGAAATTTAAGCTCCAGACTTTGCTTAAGGGATAGAATGCCTATGGCATTACCACTAGTGATGAGGTCAAGATGACTACTACAAATCGTGGATCGAATACAACAATTCTAAGTTGAACTAGAATATTTGGCTTCTATTCAAAATAGTTATATCATGTGAGAATTGCAAAAGATGAAAACTTCATTTCTTTCATACCACCAATGTGAAATTGTAACCAAAATTTCACAAGTTAGATCTAGCTACAAAATTGATAGAAGAAAAAATTAAATGAATCCTAGTCATGCAAAAAAAGAATTTTGACAAAATACAATTCAATGAAATATATCCTGTAATGTAATTTTCTTTTTTTTATACCAAAGCTTTAGGAATTTCTTCTACACATTAATATTTATAGTACCCACTGATTCCATGCACGGGTATCCCAAAACAACATCCATATTATCTGTCTCCGAAGTATAAAAATCACCATGCAACACATACTTATCCATAGAAACCTTCAAATCCTTATACACTTGGACATCCTCATCATCCACCTGTGTGTTTTCAATGTGTTTTGCGGGAACTTGCACTTTTTTTGCCAAATTAACATTGATGAAATTATGCTTGCAACTAGGATTTACAGAAATAATGATCTTCTCCTTCTAAATCAATCCATGAACCTGTAATAAGGAGATACCAGCAGAAAATAACCCTTTAGGTTCCTTGGTTTCCTTCTCTCCTGTAAAAATAAAATCTTTGCTAGGTTGTGTGTCTGCCTGTGCGAGCTTATCCACAAGAATTTTATGGTCGAAGTGGTCCATAAGAGCTTTTTTGAAGGCGTCCCAAGTCAAGAACCTTCCATAGCTACGTTGATGCCCTTGCCACCATTGTCGTCTTTCATTGTCCAAGCACATGCTCCCCATCATAAGCTGAGTCTCATCATCATAGACGTAATCCAATTTGAAATATTTCTCCATTTGTGCTAGCCATTTGGCTGGATGAGAGCCATCAAATTTATACAAGTCCTTCAATTTCTAATCTAGGCCCGCCATCACAAAAAAAATGGCGAAAATTTGAAACGGTCACAATTCCGTCAATATTGCTCAGAATCCCTATTATGACCTGTTTTTGGAAATGGAACAACCATTTTTCATCTTCCCATGTGATAGAAATACTGATCCAGGAACCAAAATTTCAGATTTGCGCTGCAATTCTCCCGTTGTCACCAAAAAATTATGAAAAAAGAGTTGATTTTAAATCAGCGATATCTCCCTCATCCGGACTCCAATTCAACTGATTTGTTTTTTAAATTGGGTATTTTTTCACAAATAATCCAAATCCATGATTAGATTTTACAGATATTATACCAAGACATCCAGATCTATGCCGCAAACTTGTTGCCCTGAAAAATTGTCTCCGACACTACTCATTTTTAGATCAGCAATATCTCCTTCATCTGGACTCTGATTCGACCGATTTCTTTTTTGAAATCGGGTATTTTTTTCTTAGAATCTAGTTCTACAATCATATTTTGTATATCTTGCACCAAAACATACATATCTGATCTACAAACTCGCTGCCCCCGAAATCCTGCAAAAATTAAAAAAATTCTGCACTGTTGGCCCAAGAAAGTTCTCTAATATGAAGGCTAAGATTACATGAAAACATAAAGGTGTCGGCCATATGGAATCTAGCATTTGAAAATAGAGAAATGATAAGAAAGCATAGTTTGTGGGAAATAAAGGGAGGAGACAAAGCAAGATTCTAACAAGAGGCGTGGTAGCAGAGAGAGAAGAGGCGTGGCAGCAAAGAGAGAAATTATATAGTAGGCCAAACCTTGTGTAAATATGCCTATATAACCCTACAAATAATCATCCAGTGAAAAATGATTGGGGAGTGGATACAAGGGAACAATGAAGAAAATTGAAGAGGAAACAAGATTAGCTTGGTGCACTAGATTTGATTCAATGGGAAACCTACGAGAAGGAGATGGAGTCCCAAAGAATCGCAATATCGAAAGGACCTGACAAATAAGGTGGGGATATAGAATAAAAAGGATGTTCACCATCAAAGAAGGATACAACTTACAAGCAGCAAATCATAAACATCAAGGGCTACCCATATGGGAATGAATCTGGAAGGACAAACTCTAGCCCAAAATAACCTTTTTCCTTTAGTGCCCAAAATTGTGGCACGATAGAGCACTAACTTGGGATGAGTTATAGATAAGGGGGATGCAAGGACCATCAACCTGTTACATATGTGAAAGACAAATGGAATCAATGAAACACTTATTAAATGCCTACACTTAGAGTGAGGTTCTATGGTGGTATCATGTGCAACTTTTCGGCCATAGAGACAGGGATCAAACAAGTACGAAAATAACAATGTAAAAATGGAGAAGGAAGCCTTACTAGAATCCCATGCTCAATCGAGCTTGGAAGATATCCCTTGGATTCCTACTCTAGGTGGTGTGGAAGGAAAGAATCCGAAGAATTTTTAAATGGGAAAAGAGAACAATAGTTAAATTATGGGGAGTGATAGTCCAGAAAATCCAAGAAACGATTCTTGCAGAGAACTGGTACCCAGATGACTAGGAAGCCAATCTATAGGAAGGTTGTATACTAGTAAGGTGAAGCCTGAATCCTAGCATGATGATGGCCAATCCATGGATACAAAAATCTACTCTCTATGACTCCACAACCCTCTTCATGTTCCCCCGGGAAGAGTTCATAAAAGTAAACTTTGACGGAGTAGCTAAACCTAGGTGCTTCACACTCAAGAGGGGTGTTGTGAGACCATCAAGGTAACACCATTCACCTATATGCCATGGCTTGTGGAACAGTGAGAAATAATGAAATAGATCTCTATGCATTAAAGTGGGGGCTAGAAATAGCCTAGAGAGAAAGGTTTCAAAGACAAGAGGTGGAAGGAGACTCAATACTCGTAATAGAGATTGTAAAAAAACTCTAGAAAGGAACCAAATGGGAGAAGATAGGACAAAGTTGGAAGACGACAATATTGGTTCAAGAAACAGGAAATATAATACAAAGCATAGACTATATTATTCTGACACATGTCTACAGATCAGGGAACGTGGTAGAAGATAACTTAGCCAACTGGGGATGTGGAAAAACAACAAAAACCTTGATATAAGGGGCGACAAGTTAGGTCAAATAGAAGGAATGAGTAGTCTTGAGGAAATCCTGAGAATAGATAAGGAAAAAGGAGAGAACCCTTGATCGGGGTGTGACAGGAAATGGAGGATAGAGGGAAGAGAGGTCAGATAGATGGCACAGTGGGTAGAGGAAAGAGAGGCTAGATAGATGACATGATAGGTAGAGGGAAGCAAGTTTGGACAGTTGGTATGAGGGATGGAAAGTGGATGCAGAGAACCTAGAACCTCATGATAGGAGCAGTCGGAAGTAGGAAGGCAATAATGAAGGGCATTAATTGGAAGATAAGTGGGTGCTCGTCCCGAGACCCATAAGAGAAAGGAAGGCAGGTGGCGAATAGAGAAAAGCAAGTGGAGGGATTCTTGGATGTGTGGCTGGGTAGGTGGAAGAGAAAATGAAAGGAAAGGGTGGAAAGGTTGAGGGGCATTTGCATGCAGGAAGCAAAGGTAGGCCATTTACTTGGAGTTGGCAAGCACCAAGAGTTGGGGGATGTCGATCAACATTCGTCCTTCACCTGTACAACCTAGTATGTTCTCCCAACCCTCCCCTGCATTAGTAAGGAAAATATGAATTGGAATCTGAGGTGAATTTTCACTGAAAGAGGAACAATAATGAGTACTATTGAAGATTGTTGCTTAATTATTATTGTTTCCCCTATCGAATATAGAAATGAAGCTTTCTGGTTTCATTAGGTTATTGGCCTGTCAACCTGGGGTGGGATAAACCTAATAGCTATCGAGGGAGGGGGGAAGGGATATTTGAACCTCAACTGAAGGTAGCTAGTTCATGGAGCAAAAGGAGACTATTGGGCCAAATTGACTCCACCAATAGCGTGATTTTGAGTGGTTTTAATTGCATAAGTAGGAAAAAAAAAATTTGGTAGTTAAGAAAGGGTATATGGATTGGCAGGGGAAGGAAATAAAAAGAATTATGAGAGGCCTGGAGTGAAACCCAACCATGGTGCAACCTCTAGCCCACTTTTTTGGATGTAATCCCTTAGTACATTGTCGAAGTAAGACCTCTAACGAGTTGGTAGAAGTGGGAGAACTAACTGGCCCTATGACTAGGGAGGGTAGAAAGCCCAAATCTGGCTTTGCCTAAGTTTCAGTGAGGGGATTCACTGGTGAAGTGTAGGACTTTCATGGTTTGGTGACATAATTGTTGACTAGTGGGAAGGGTTACAACATTTTATCATTTCCAGGGTGGAGAAAACTAGGAGAGAAAGACTTCTGGAAACTTTATTGGCAGGGTGGTCTTGCAAGAGCCGAGTAGGGGAGAAATTCAACCACTGAAGGGAAGAAACCTGGAATATGGAGTTGTCTCTATCTTGCAAACCTTTGAGGGAAGAGAGTGGAACCTGGGAATCAACTGGGGAAAGAGAAGTAAAGAGGGCACAAAGTGGATAAAAGAGACTGAACCATAGTAGTCTCGTCCTGAAATGGGGAAGAATGATGGGAATTTAGGAATGAACAAGGAAAATTCTTAGGATATGAATCAAAGCAAGAATATAAGGAATTATGTCAAAACCAAGACCAAAACCCAGATCATAAATTACTATGCACTCACCATGCATATTTTTATTATGGTTCATAATGTCTAAATTATGGTTTCTATTATAGGTATCTTAAACACCATTATGTAGTAGACTTTGACCACACAACACTTGAACCATGATAATGCGTACCAGGCCCCACTCCAAGCGTGTCATTTGGACAATAAGGAAAGGAGCAGTGAGAAGACTCAGATGGCGAAGGAAGGCAACCAATAGGGAAGGAAAGGGAACATAAGACTGAGAAAGACAGAGAAAGAGATGAAAGGCCTTGAGGCATCTGAAATAAAATCTCCGAGGAAAAGAGAAAGGAAAACAGGGAAGGAAAGCATGTAGAATCTCATCAATGCCTACTATGTAGGAACACCAACCAATGCGAAAGCAATTATATATGAGTGGGAAAGGGAACTAAATGTTAACATCGAAAATGAAGAGAATTAGGTAGAAGAATGGGAGACAATATTCAAAGATCCAGGTAATACCCAAGGCCACCAAACTTTGTTTTAGTAGACCATCCAACAGTATTCGGTTATGAAAAACATTCTGGCTAAAGCAATGACCACCTATAAGGAAAGAGAAGAAATGGAAGAGGATAAACCAACAGAAACAAATCTAAAGGATCTTTAGAAGGAGATACAGTATGTCCAAATGTAGTTGTATCATAACAATCTCTTCCTGAATAGAGTTGAACAACATCTCCAGACTACGGTGCAAAGCAAAGTACCAGGTTCGAGTGTGAAAGCCCCTACCCCAGTTGATTCTTCAGATGAATGAAGTAGTCCTGTTAGTTAAATTTTGTTTTGATGACTGTTAGAATTCACTTTTCTAGTATGAAGCATATAGAAGATAAGGTAGCTAATGTAGCATGGATGATTAGAATCACTTTGTTCAAATTTTAGATAGTGTTTGAAGCAGATAGGTGGTCAACAGACCTCACTTCCTGTGGGCAGGTTGAGGCCACCAACAATACTTTGAAACCAGAAACATTATTATGAAATATTAATAGAAAATGAGATCTACCAAGCTTACACAAAAATAATTAATATTAGCTATGCTTTTATGAAGCTTAATTTAAAAAATTTACAAATTAGCTTATATAATAACAGAAATTCCCGCCATTATGATAAAATCTGGCAGAAATTTTTGAAAATCTGGGTTATAGTTGTTAAACCTCAGGATTTTGGATGCCCCATGGGTTCTTGACGGTGATAAATCTATTTCCACCATCAAAGAAATTATTCAACCATAAGCTAGCATAAATTTTTGAAAATCTAGTTTCTTGTTGTTAAACTTTATGATTTTGGGTGCCCCAGGGGTTCTTGATGGTGGTCAATCCATTTCCACCATTAAAAGAAATTATTCAAACACTCTAGCATTCTGATTTTTTGAAAAAAAATTACCAACAAGAAAACTATCGTCCACAAAAAAATTTGGCGCACAACACCCTTTCATGAGACAGTTAACTCATGAATTTATGGTCAGTTAACTAGAACTATCTTCACTTACATGAGATAGTTAATTGATAACTACATAGATAATCAACTAGGACTAGGTGTCAATTTCCTTTAGTGCATGGTCACATCTCTCTAGATTCACTATTAGACTCACTACTATATTAGTTCAACCATGTTATAGCTCTGATACCACTTGTTATCGATCCAACCCAGAAATATTATAGATCTGATATGAAAATATAAGATAATGCAAATAAACGCAAGAAATAATATGAAATGATTCAATTTATTGATCAAAACCCTTAAGGTAGGGCAACACCATACATTCACTCCTTAAGGAAGGAGAACACTCCACAAGCCATATGCCTATACAGACAATAATCCTTCACACAATCCCTTGACATCTCTCCATGTAGAGTCTCTACCTTCTATATAGGCCTCATACATACAATACCATGGATCATTACCATGGCTCCATCATACCATCGAAGTAATACCATGGGCCTATTACATTATTACTAACTACTTGCGGTCCTTTACATGATATGGGTTTACCACCTTATTTATTACTATGGCCCATCCCATTATTACATTATTACCTTGGGTACCTCGCTTTGTACCTCATATTATCCCCTCTAGGTATATAACATTTTCTCCCCCATATTTCTTTCCATAGATCTATTCTTCCCTGAATCCATCTCCATCATAGCTTGGCCCCCATGAACTAGTTTAGAATATACGGGTCTCGGAGTCCCAACCCTCCTACTATATATGGTTTGCTTAGTTAATTCCAAGATAGTCATGCTCATTTGTGAATTGTGTTTGGCCCTTGCCACATGAATTTCTTGAAGATGTCAATCATTCCATGGTAAATGGTTTTAGGGACAATTTCAGTAGATAATTGGTATATCAGGATTAATTGAAGTACTACCCTTGGCAATATTACTCTACTCGCCATATTCAAAGCCCTAAAAGTCCAATTCTGCAGCCTCCCTTGGATTTTTGCTAGAATAACTTTCCAGTTTGCCACGCTAATCAGGTGTAGACTTAGCAAGATCTCCAAATATTTTGAGGGGAGATTTTCTATACAGAAGCCTGTTATTCTTGCTAGGAAAGTTTGGGATTGAGTTGTTGTATTAAAGAAGAAGATACCTGACCTCTCTTTAC
>APFE030544638.1:0-14666 GCA_000404065.3 Pinus taeda | reverse complement strand
TAGGTATTCACTTCAATAGTTAATTCGTTACCCTAAATATGGGTGTTTTTCAATATTAACTAATATATATACTAATGTAGTGCAGATGATGCATGCACATGTAGCTATCATATGCATGTCTCATGTGCATGCTAATATCTCTCTGTCCCCTTTAATTCAAGATGGGTCCTTACATGTTCTAAATGTTATATTAGAAATGTCTTCTTGCCTCATTTTGATTTGATGATATTATGAGCATAGATATAACTTAGTAATAAAATTTTTCCATGCAATTCATCAATGACAACAATAAGAAACTTATCTTTGGTGATTATATTATTCTTGACACATTGCCATTTGGGTTTACCTTAGGTGGTTGGGAGGAATGATATAGATTCTCCCCACTCATGTTTAATTCTTGTGACATGATCAACTTTGGTGTAATGGCTTTGAGCCGTGTTGAAAATGAATAGGCCCTCAAGGAAAGGAAGATGTATATTTCTCATATGGAATATAAAGGTATTTTCTACCTGAAAAAATTATTGACACATATGCAATGAACCTTCATTTTTTGTAACCATGTTCACTAATAAAGAGAAAGAACTATGTCTAGATTGAATGATGTCAAATTTCAACATTTCTTAAATCACACTCTCAATCTCCTTGTTTTATGCATATGTATAACTATAAGTCCTAATTTTGGATCATACACTTCTTGTTGCAAATGAATAACATGGTCATTATAGTGAGTAGGAGGAACACCCTTAGATATCTCTCCAAATAACAAACAATAATTGTAGATAACTCTTTGGAGATCCATTTGGGTAGAGCATATAGATATTTGAAAATCTAGTGAGAAAAATTATGTGTCAATTTATGAGGAATTTTGTGAGGTTGTTAGACCATATCACTTTATAGGGTTTCCATTGGACACCTCTAAGCTAAATTTCCTTGCTTTTTGAGGAAAATATCATGAAAAAATAATGGAAACTATGGGTCATTGTTCTAAGTTATTGTGGTCATTGCACCTCTAATACAACATTAAAAACACCCATTTAAATTCCAATTATAAGATCATCCAATAAATATTGCTCTTATTAACATTGTTGCACTTCCTTCCCCTTATTAAGATTAATATATGACACTTCCCTAAATTGTTGCACTTCCTGCCTCTTATTAGGATTAATACTATGGAACTTCCCTCAATAATTTATAGTACCACTATCTAAAATCATTATTTATTGTAATTTTTAAACATTTTTTAAAATATAAAAATAAAATAAAAATAACTTATTATCTCTTATATATATATAGATATAGTGATTTGAGAAATCAAAAGTGGAGGTGAATTCTAATAGGCTATCAATATAACCGTCTCGTGTCTTGGTATTCTTGTTTTGTAGGCATAGGTGACTTGGGGAGGATTTGGACCTAGAACCTAATTTACATCCCCACACATAAAACTTCATTTTCCAATTAAGCTCCATTAGGGTAAAAGTGTTTAATTTTAATAAAACCTAATAATCTTCCTCTTCACAATTTATGATACTAAACATATAAAATATGTACCATCAAAATATACAAGCAGCATCAATATTCATTGTTATTACATTGTTGGTAATTTGTTGTAATTGCACCCAAAGGCACTCTAGAACCCAATATTGGGTAGATGTCAAGCATAAATGTTTAACATTTAACATTTAACAAATTTAATCTAACATGAATGTCCACACTAATTACAAATCGATATAATTATTATGCATAAAATAAATATAAATTCAACATTGGTTTTACCGAAAGCGAAGTGGAATTGGTTTGTGTGCTCTAGATTTTGAATATAATACTTTAAAATATAATATAATATTTTTTATTTTCTTAATAAAATTAGTCAATTTTTACTAGGCTAAGTGCTCTCAACACAAGATGCCAGAGATGTGTCATGTTAATGTAAACATTTTGACAAGTAAGAATAAAAATAAGATATGGTAGAGGTGCATGAATTAATGTAGCATATTATAGATGGGTAAGGTTAATGTAAACATTAATGTAACATATTATAGATGTGTAAGGTTAATGTAAACATTTTGACTCTGTAAAAATAAAAATAAAAACACAAGATGCTTGAGATGTGTACTGTTATTGTAAACATTTTGACTCCTAAAAATAAAAATAAGATATGGTAGAGATGTGTAAATTAATGTGACTTAATACAATGTAAACATTTTAACTCTTGAAATAAAATAAAAATAACACTATAAAAATTAATAATAAAAAATAGAAATGAAAATTAATAATAAAAAAAATAGAAAAGGCTCATGGTATTGACCCATGGATATGCAATCCCACTTGACATTTGTATGTTTTGTTTCTATCGTTGAATGGATGAATACATAATTTGTATATATGTTGAATGGATGAATTAATGTGTATATATGTGTAGATGCTTTAGATTTTAGTGGAGGCTATTACGTGATTCAGAAATATCTTTTTAGGAAGTATAAGGTTAAACATGATTACACAAAGTACAAAACAATAGTTGCTTCATCATTCTAATGGCTTCTTTGATAACCACTTTAACATAATATATGTAATATATTCTCTTACTTTGTGTAATAATGTGCTATAGAAATAGAGCTCATAGATATAGCGTGGTAAGTTTAGAAATGAATAAGCCTAACTATGAAAGTGAGCTGAGGTGAGGAGAGGAGATGAGGCTGGAGAAATTATTACATTTTATCTAATATTTTACACATTTTATCTAATATTTTACTAGATTGTGTGAAATACTAGGTAAAATATAATACTGTAATATTATATTTTACCCAATATATAAAATATAATATTTAGGTTGTAGGTAATGAGAAATATTTGGTAAAGTGTAATAATATTACATTTTAATTAGTAATTCCCCACACTTGACCATTGGTAATAGTAAAAAATATTTGGTAAAATATAATACTATAATATGTAAACTTTGATCCTAGTATGATAGAAATAATGTTTGACTCCTATGTAAACATTTGTTCCTAATATGATCCAAAAGGCTCCCAAAAATTGCTCCTAACTTCATTAAAAAAACCCCACCTCCACCTACACACCTATACTCTTTATACTAAATCTAAATAAATCTAAAATACTTAATAAAAATCTGAACAAGAGCAACATTTATCCAAGGATATTATTTTTCATAAACCAATGTACGCCAGAACATAAAAAACTACAATATTATTTTTCACATGTAATATAACATTATTTTTCAGAGATAGACATAATACAATATTATTTTTCGCAGATATCAAGCCACACAATTAGGATTAGTCGGGATGCCTCCTGGGCCTCCAAAGAAAATATTTTTACCCCATGATGGATCTGCGCTGGTAACGTAAGCCAACCCGTAACAGTTGGGCTTTTCTACAACAAATTGAGTAAAGGGATCAATCTCAGCCCCACCCTGATCAAGCATTTGTATGGCCCTGGTATATGCGGCATGACCAAAGGCTTCCCCATGAAAGTAACCGCTACCCATCTGTGTCGCAGTCATAGGCCCCGGGGGTCTTGAGTCATGACAAACTTCTCCTCCAACATCCAACTCACTAGCGCCTTGAGCAAGAGCATTGAACAATGAGGCTGGCCAATGACCTATTTTCGTGCCGTCGTAATATAGAGCCCATACCAGACCTGTGCCTTGCTCCTCTTGCTGTACATCCAGTAATATTTGTACTTATTTAGCATTTTCAAACTATATAGACATCAAAATATAGGAATCAAATATAGACATTGCTTACGAGGTGAAGACTTAGAGCAAAGTCATACTGTGCCCCTCCATACTCCGATACCGGCCCCAATTGTGTCTTGGGCTGAATGGGGGCGCCATCAACTGCCTCATATCCTGGACAGTCCAGATCATAGCATCCGTTCTTGTAATTGTCGGACTGCATGAAGGCATATTCACTTATCAGCAATCGGTATCACGAGGCCTTCTTTAATACATCAACCAAACTTGAGACTATGTCATTACCGTCCAGTAAACAAATAAATGTGGTTCAGCTGAGCCTTCATAATGCTCCGGAGACACCTGCAATAAGAATGGACTATTAATAATTTTATTAATAATTTTGGTAATATATAAAATAGTTTTTTCAGATTAATTACAAGGATTAGACAGAATCAACTGATATAGTTCATCTATATTATAGATAACAATAATTTTAAATCTAACTTGATAGTGTTTAATTTAATACTGTTCCCTTAATCACTACACTAATACTTGAATGAAAGAAAATGCTTCATGCTACAAGCTCCATTTAAATATTAAATTTATTGATTTACAAAATATTTCATAATACAACTATAACCAATTAAACTCTCCCATAAACTTAATTTGAAGCTTCAAATTAATTGGAAGAAAAATTCTATAAGAAAAATAATGAAGTTTCTCATCCACTTACAATCCATCCGGCCTCTATGGTCTCTAGTATGCCTTGATTTTCGTTACTGATCCAAATTTGGCTGAGACTGAATTCAGCATCTGGAGCAACAGTCGGACGCCATAGATTCAAACTACCAGCGACACCAAAGATTGGGTCACCAGCGGAGTTGTAGCTCACACATGAACTCTGTTAAAAAGTACAGCAATACATAGAAGACGAGAGTCATGCAGCATTTAAAACAAAATATTATACATATGATTCATCTATAAACCTCGATCTTAGTACCGTGTGCACATGGCCGTCATCAGGGTCGTCGGCATTAGGTCTGACATGGTTTCTTCTTCTTCGTCCCCTGCTTAAAAATTGTGAAACAGATCCCGCTCTTTCTACATCTTCGCGTTTGATTTCCCGGGTGGCCACTGTGTCCTCTGGACACTCAGACTTAACGCCGCGCACCCTTGAGATATTTGCACGGCCGGAGTCAGTGTTGGAAATATTTATCCTTGGCGGGTTCAGTTTCGGTGCTTTCTTCAAACCCTTTTTTACGCACAAACAAACACAAGCAATTGTCAATACTTCACGCCAAATTTTATGTTCTAATGTTTTGCCAGTTTAATATTTTAGGTTCAAAACACTAGGTTGTCATACCGGCGTGATATTATCCTGTGAGTACTTCACAGATATTTGATCACTGAATTTTACGCAACGAATGGTTTCTCCAAACTGATTCTGTGCATTAATGGATTGTACAGAGTCACAGACAGGAAAAAAAAAAAGAAATCAATAAATTTAGGAAATTATGTTTTATATTGTACGTTATTTATGTTTTTGCTACGTTCCCTCTTTTTATCCAGTGATGAACCATATTAATTGCTTCGAAATATTTTTATCAAAATTTTTTCTTATCCAAAAACTTCACTTAATTATTTTAGTAAAACAAAATAAAAATACAAATTTCATTTTTATTCTTTGAAGTTAATTTTCTTTTAAATTATATATAAATGGATTAAAATTGCAAATTCGACATATTCAAGTATAAACAGATCTGATGTTACCTGATATTTGTAAACTGGTGGAGGATTAACGAAATTGATGTATTCATCTATGCTCATTTCACGCACATCAATAGCATACGTGAGAGCAACATGAAACAGAAACAAATTAGCTATGAAAAGGAAAAACGAACTCATTGCAAGGCAACCAGAGCACCACCAAAGAGTTTCTGGATTGAGTGGAGTAATAAGAGTTTTGGGTAGCGTAGGGACGAAGTTTCTGGATTGAGCGGAGTAATAAGAGCTTTGGGTAGGGCAGGGCCGAAGATTCTGGATTGAGCAGAGTAATGAGAGTTTACTCTGCTAATGAGAGTAACCAGGGTAGGGATATTTTGTGTGTTTACACAAAGCCGATAAAAACTCTCCCTCACAACTCATGCCGCGAGAACACCGGGAGTCGCGAAAACAGTGTGCGCTGAACCGACCGTGAATTCCTGGGCAACCCTTATCCCGATTGCAGGTTCTTGGCATGCGCTTAGGTGGCCTGCTCGTGCCCACCTCCCGGACTCCGTCGTGCCCACCTCCCGGCCTCCGTTTACATAGACGGACGTTGGAAATTGTTTATGGTCGGAAACTTTCACTCTCAGAAACCCTGCATGTCATTAATTCGATTGTGTTGATTGATTACTTGAAATTAAGGTTGATTACTAGATTGTTGTTGTTGTTAGCTAAACTGTTATTGTGGATTATTAGAATGTTATGGTTGATTGTTACACTGCTTCATGTGCAAAGGTTGATAAGTGATGTGAAGTGTAGAGGCTTATCATTGTTGAATGCGAGTGGCTAATTATGCTACTGGTTATTTTGATGTATATATGGCTTACAATTAAAATGGTACATGAGATTTTGAGACATAAGTTGGAAAATGGAGGCTTTTATTAAACAAAATCACTTGCACATCATTATAGTATATTACAAGTCATAAAACTCATGAATCTTCATGTTGTTGGTGCTAAATATATTACAGAAAAATCCTCAAAGGCATTGACATGTGGTTCATGTGGTTGATACAAATCTGAAATATAACTAAAAATGTAGGTAATGGAAATCTGAAATGTTTTCAAGATCTGTCTTTTGCAATCATTGTTGTTGATCTATATTATTTCAACTCTTCTTTATATGAAAAAAGTTCTTTAGCTGAAATTCAGATTTGGAAATGAAGAGGCACATTGTGAATAGCCTTATAAGACCAAGAGACATCTCCTCCTTTCGATTTCTCCATAGAATACAAATAGTCAATAAGCTATACTTATAAAATATGTTTTGTTGAATGAGAATTAAGTTTTTTGTGAGTTGAGAAGCTTGTGTGAGAGTATTCATGAGTAGCACTATGGTGAGGAGAAAAAAGGAGAAAAAATAGCAGAAGTGGAAGAAAATTGAAGAAGAGAAGCAAAGAAGATGAGCAACCGACGTGAGGGCAGAAATTAATATAAGGTAACTAGTAAACTTGATTTTGTATTGTGATTGGAAGATTGCAATCTCCTTTCAAGTTGTAGCTTCATTAAAAACAAGTTGTAGCATGTTGAGGCGGGAGCCTCCTGTGGGTTGTAGCCTGCTGAAAATTTGTGGGAGTTGGAGCTTCCTTGAGTTAACAACCCCCTATAGGTTGTAGCCTACACAAATTTAATAAGGGAGTAGGAGCTTGCCTTCACATCACTTTCAGCAAAAACGTTGGGGTTTTCTCCCTTTATGGGTTTCCACTTAGATCGGGTGTCTTCATGTGTTGCTTGTTGAATGTTCCACTTGCGTGAATTATCTTGAATTCTGAATACTCATATACACACGTCTATCTCTAATAACTGCAAAATAAACAATTAACAACTGAACATATGCATATGCCATTAGTTGCATAAGAAGATATCTAAAAAGGAAATTAAATTGAGTTAAATCATTAAACCTTACACTTACCAATTCATAACTGCAAAATAAACAATTAACAACTGAACATATGCATATGTCATTAGTTGCATAAGAAGATATCTAAAAAGGAAATTAAATTCAGTTAAATCATTAAACCTTACACTTACCAATTCAATCCCCCTAGTAATTGCCAAGCATTTATCAATTTGTATCAGAGCGGGTTCCTTCAACGTCAATTTAACAGCTAGAAGGAGGTCCTAAATCATTAGAATGGCTAGTTGGGAAGGATGGTCAACAAATAAACATATTTAATGTCTCTTAGAGTAGAAGTCTAGGATGTTGAATGGCTAGTTGGGAAGGATGGTCAACAAATAAACATATTTAATGTCTCTTAGAGTAGAAGTTTAGGATGTTGTATTGGTAGGGTACGAAGAACCAAAGGAAATGAGTAGTGACAAAGATGAAAACTGGAATTGATAGCCAATGCAAAAGCTATGAACGCACTTCTTATTGGATTAAGTGAATCAGAATTTATTAAGGTGATGCATTGCAAAACATCTAAATAAATATGGGATAAATTGCAAAATATTCATGAAGGAGATACCAAAGTTAAGATGGCCAAGTTACAAGTATATAGAATGTAGTTTGAGACGTTAAAAATGAACAAAGATGGAGATATTGCTAAGTTTTTTCTAAAAGTATATGAAGTTGTTAATATCATGATGGGTTTAGGAGAAACAACCGAAGAGAGTGTAATGGTCCAAAAAACATTGAGGTCGTTACCTTCAAAGTTTAACCCTAATGTTTCAGCTATAGAAGAGACAACCAATTTTGAGGCTCTAAATAGGTATCAACTACATGGGTCTTTGATATCATATGAGATGAGGATTTCAAAAGGAAAGTTAGCTACCAAAGATGTTGCTTTTAAAACATACAGGCCTATAAAAGACAAAGTGTTAAAATTGGCAACTAGGGCCAAACTCCACCTTGGACAACTCATATGATGGAGATGATATTTTTATTGGATTCCTCTTTCCAAGAGGTGCAGGATTGATCTAAATATCATCTCATTCTGACAAGTAGAAATGGAATTATGAATTTATTTCTTCTATGGACAAATTGTCAAGGTTAACTAGAATCCTAATGTAGGCTCATGAAGCCCAATATACGTGTCTCTTCACCCTTAATGTTGTCTATATATAGAGGAGTTGTTTTCCTCATTTGGTAACTCATTACTCACACATATTTTTCTCTCTTCATTTGATTGGGTCATACAAATTACAAGGCAACCTATTCTTCTCCACACGTGTGAAGGTTTGACTGAGATTTATGATTTCTGCGTTGACCGAGTTGCAGCTAGCTTTGACTAGTGTTGACCAGGCAGTGTTTACTTCGTTTGACGGTGTTTTTTGTGGGAATATCTATGTTTGGGCAAGCCACATATTTTGGCATAGAACCCAAGATTTTTTGGGTTGTTTGACCAGCGTTGATTTTAACAAATTTGACCACAACATTAACTTGCATTGACCATCATTGACTGAGAATTTCCAGACTGTTTTGGCCTGATTTAGACTATAATTGGAGGCCAAGTTGACTGGGTTTGACCGAGCTGAATTGGACAAGAATTTCTACTGGTGTGTCCAACATTGACGTTCTGGTTATGGCATCCTGTTGACTGCAGTTTGACTGGACAATTTTGACAGTGTTTGGGAAAGTAAATTTTGCATATTGTACTCTCTCTCTCTATTAAACTTTTGAAGAATAATAAGAAGATTTGATCAAAGGGTTTTCCCCACATTGGGGTTTTTCCCTAGCATTTGCCAAATATTGTGTCCTCTTGTCTTTGTCTTCTGCTTATTGTTTATGTTCTATCTGCATTTACTATCAATGTTAATGTGATTGCTAATTTGGAAATCGATATTGGGCTTATAAGAAAAATTGAAGTAAAGTGCTCTAAAGCATAGAACATACCATTGTTATCTAAAATTAACATGGTATCAAAGTTGAGGTGAAGGCAAAGCCCCAACAAGTGTGACAAGAGAAATCACTGATATTTGTTGGACAAGGACAAGATTCAATGGCGTCCTCATCTTACTTCAAACCTGATATCAAGATCCATGATAAGTTTTATTATCATGCATGGAAGATGTCTCTTGATTTAACTTTGGAAGAGCATGATGCTATGGACTATGTGCAGGGAAAGTTTACTAAAACTTCCTTAAATGCATTGAATACCGCTAAGACAAAGTACAAGGAAGGTGAAATCAAAGCTAAGAAGATCATTAGGGATTCTATTCATAAGCATTTAGTTGCTTACATCTCTGATTTGGACACATCTAAGGAGATGTATGAAAATTTGGTTAGCATGTTCAAAGCTAGCAATGCAAACCAAATCCTCTTTCTCAAGAACAAGTTGAAGGACATAAAGAAGGGAAGAGGAGAAGATATCCAATCCTACTGCATGAGGATTGTCGAAATAAAAAATGATCTTCTATCAATTGGAGAAGTTATTGCTAACATGGAGCTCACTCTCATTGCCCTTGGAGGTCTCCCTCGTGAATGGGATGTGTTCAACACTACTATCCTCAACAATGACCGGATTCCGAGTTTTGATGAATTGTTGACTAGATGTACTCAAGAAGAAACAAGGATGATAGAGAGAGACATGCCTTCAAATAGGAATGATCCTATTGCATTCTCTGCTCATGCTAAAAAGAGGAACAATGCAGGTTCAAAGAAGCAATGTCAAGGAAGCCCGAGATTTAAAGATGGAAGAAAGGGTAGATGCTTCACTTGTAACATGTTTGTCCACTATGCTAGGGAGTGTCCTAATAAAATGGATACATCTCGGAATGATGACAACAAGAACCACAACAATTTCAGGGGCAACAACAATCAAAGAAGTGGTAGGTTCAACAAGAAAGGAAAAAGGAATGCTCCCACTACTCAACATGGAAATGATCAACCTCCCAAAATATCAAGAAACTCCATGTATGATGAATAGAATGTTGTAGATAACAAACAAAAAGAAGTTTATCTTATATATGCCCTCTCTACTACCTCTTCTCCGAATACCTTGGAAAATTGGTTGATTGATAGTGGTGCCTCAAGGCACTTCACTGGGTATAAGGAAGCTCTTTCAAATATGATAGAAAAGGATACAAATTTGGAAATCATTCTTAGAGACAATGCCACCTATCCCGTGAAAGGAGTTGGGAATGATACTCTTCAATTGAATCAAGGTAACATCATTCATCTACAAGAAGTACTATATGTACCCGATATAAAGAAGAACTTGGTCTCTATCATGGCGATGGAGGACAAAGGATTCAAGGTGGCATTCATTGATGGAAAGGTATGTGTTTGGAAAAGAAATTTCAAAGAATCATTTACTCTTGGATTCAGGGTTGATAACATATATCAAGTTGGAGGAAGTGCATTGGGAGCTATGTCTTGCAACACATCTCTTCAATCAGAATTATGGCACTAGAGGTTTGCTCGTCTTCATTATAAAGCCCTACCCAATGCAAGGAAGATGGTGACAGGTATGCCTGAATTTAAAGTAGAACATGAGGGTGTTTGTCAGGGATGTGCCAAAGGAAAACATACAAGGGGACCATTCCCCTCAAGTGATAGCAAGACTACCAAGATTTTGCAATTGGTTCATTTTGATTTATCTGGTATGTTGCCCGTGACATCTTTGGGAGGATATTTAAATTATGTTATCTCTGTGGATGACTTCTCTCACAAAACTTGGATTTATTTCTTGAAGAAGAAGGACGAAGTGTTCACATGGTTCGACTCTTTCAAAGCCTTGGTTGAAAATCAAACAAGGAAGAAGATCAAAATATTGAAGACCGATAATGGAACCTAATATGAATCAAATGAGTTCAATGACTATTGTAGAGAAGTAGACATTAAGAGGGAGACTACTACAACATGTACTCCTGAGAAAAATGGTGTTGTTGAAAGGAAGAATCGTTATATTATAGAAGCCACTCGTGTCATGCTTCATGATCAAGGCCTTTCGAAGTTTCTATGGGGAGAAGTTGCCAACACTGTCGTGTATGTTCAAAATAGATGCCCTCTTCAAGCATTGGACTCCAAAACTCCCAAAGACGTTTTTGCTGGTAAGAAACCAGATGTTTCTCACTTTAAAATTTTTGGTAGCCTCGTGTATTTTCATATGTCGAAAGAAAAGAGAAGCAAATTAGATGCATTTGGGAAGAAAGGAACATCTGTAGGCTACAATGAAACTTCAAAGGCATATAGAATCTATGTTCTTGGTCAAAGAGAAGTGGAGATAAGTCATTATGTCACCTTTAATGAAGATGTTTCCCTCTGGAAGATTAGGAACCTTCCTATTGCAAGGAAGGACAAAGAAGCAGATATAGGAAAGTAGGGAGAACCGTAGGATGAGTCTATGCTCGATGTTGAAGAATACATGGATCCCATTGATCCACCTCCCCATGAGCCCTCTTCTTAAAAATGGAGACCCTCGTGGCTTAGGGACACTCTCGAAGATGTTGGGAGACATATTGCACCAAGGGGGGCATTTCCTAAAAGTAAGAAGCCGAATAGGTACCAAGGGTACTTAGCTGCCATGAGCACCATTGTTTAAAGTGAGCCTTGCACATTCGAAGAAGATGTGAAGCACCAAGTTTGGAAGGATGCTATGAACGAAGAATATGAGTCAATTATGAAGAATGATGTCTGGGATGTGGTCCCTAGACCCAAGGATAAATCTGTTGTCACCTTGAAATGGCTCTATAAGATCAAGCATGGAGCTAATGGAAGTGCTAAAAATTTCAAGGCCAGGTTTGTTGCTCGAGGCTTCTCTCAAAAGGAAGGTGTGGACTATGATGAGATATTTGCACTAGTTGCTCGATATACCACCATATGTTCGATCATTTCCCTTGCTGCCTCTCAAGGATGGAATTTACATCAAATGGAAGTTAAGACTACCTTCTTGCATGGTTCACTTAAGGAGAAAGTCTATATTGAACAACCCGAGGGGTTCAAAGTTCGAGACCGGAAGACACATGTATGCAGGTTGAACAAAGCCCTCTATGGGTTGAAGCAAGCTCCTCGGGCTTGGTATGAGAGGATCGACAACTAGCTGATGAAGTTGGGTTTTACAAGAAATGAAGTTGATCTGAACCTTTACTTTAAGGTTGAAAATGATAGACCTCTCATCTTGGTACTTTATGTGGACAATCTCTTTCTGACAGGTGTAGACCCTGTTATTTATTAATGCAAGAGGGAGTTGGCTTCCGCATTTGAGATGAAGGACCTAGGATTGATGCACTACTTCCTAGGATTAGAGGTCTAGCAAAAGCCATGTGGTATTTTCCTTTCCTAAAGAAAATACATTGTGAAGCTACTTTGAAAGATTTGGGATGGTGAATTGCAAGTTGGTGACAACTTTGATGGAACTTCAAGAAATTATGCGAAAGTGCTTTTCAGCCCAATTTGGGAAATCCTTTTGAGTATCGTCAACTGGTGGGCGCCCTGACATATTCTTTGTAGTGAATACATTGAGTCAATTTATGGTCGAGCCTCATCACATACATTGGATTGCTGCCAAGAATCTCTTGAGAAATCTCTGGGGCACAATCACATATCGACTGAGATACACTTTAGGGAATTTGAGGCTCCATAGTTTTTTTGATGTTGACTTGGCTGGCAGTGTGGTGGACCATAAGAGCACATCGAGATGTTGCTTCTCACTAAGTTCTGCTTCGATATCCTGCATGAGAAGGAAGCAAAAATCGATTTCTTTGACCACCATTGAGGCTGAATATATTGTTGCTAATATGCCTCCTGTGAAGCTGTTTGGTTGAGAAAGCTCTTTAGTGAGTTGTTTGGGCATGTTCTAGATACCACCGTGATCTACTATGACAACTAAAGTGGGATTTGTATTTATGAGAATCTCATGTTTCATGACCCCTCCAAGCATATTAATATCAGTTACCACTTTATATGGGATATGGTACAATGGGGAGAAATAAGGCTCCATCACATTGGGACTGATGATCAGGTCGTAGATATTCTTATGAAGCCCCTGGGTAAGGTCAAATTCTTAACTTTCCATGAACGACTTGGAGTCATGGAGAGACCCTCTTATGAGGGTCCCGTTTGAGTTGGATATTAAGCTCTGGGAGCTCCGGGGGACCTAGGGTACTTCTTGGAGCTATGAGCGACCATAGGGTGAGTGGTTCACATTCCCTTAGTTGTGCATTGTGTACATGGTGAGTGTTTCATCTTCCCCTGTGATACCCCATGATGGTTGATATATGCATAGGATGAGTGTTTCACCTTCTCCTATGGCATATGAGCAGGATGAGTGGTTCACCTTCTCTTGTTGATACATCCTACCCATGTAATCTGGGACTCATGGGAAGTACCTCTCATCTGGCCAATGAGTTGGGAAATGAGGATAGGGACCATAGTACTACCGATGGACACATCATGTACTTTCGTACTCCCTATGCTAGGATATTTGATATTGATCAGGGATTAATGGAGACTGACCTGGGGTTAGTGGGGAGTGGTATGATACACTCTCAATCATTTCTTCTTCATTATTTCTTCATGGTTCAGCAGAGCAGAGTATAGATGGTACATATTGACGGATAGTTTGGCAGGTGGAGTTCTCCCTAGTTGAGAGGGAGTGTTAAAATTGGAAACTAGGGCTAAAATTAACCTTGGGCAACTAATATGATGGAGATGATATTTTTATTGGATTCCTCTTTCCGAGAGGTGCAGGATTGATCTAAAGATCATCTCATTCTGACAAGAAGAAATGGAATTATGAATTTATTTCTTTTATGGACAATTTGTCAAGGTCGGCCAGAAGTCTAATGTAGGCTCATGAAGCCCAACAGACGTGTCTCTTCACCCTCAACGTTGTGTATATATAGAGGATTCATTTTCCTTATTTGGTCACTCATCACTCACACATATTTCCCTTTTCATCTGATTAGGTCGTACAAATTACAGGGCAGCCTATTCTTCTCCACACATGCGAAGGTTTGACTGAGATTTCTGATTTCTGCGTTGACCAAGTTGCATCCATCTTTGACCAGCATTGACCGAGCAATGTTTCACTTTGTTTGACTATGTGTTTTGTGGGAATATCTCTGTTTGGGTAGGCCACATATTTTGGCACAGAAACTGAGATTTTCTATGTTGTTTAACCAGCATTGACTGCAACAAGTTTGACCACAGCATTGACCATCTCTGAATGAGAATTTCCACACTATTTTGGGCTGATTTGGACTATATTTGGAGGTGGAGTTGACTGTATTTGACTGAGTTGAATTGGAGGAGAATTTTTGTTGGT